>CM040629.1:95226088-95246803 GCA_022817965.1 Solanum lycopersicoides | reverse complement strand
TTCTTTTTTATAAAAGATAATGATTGTATTTGATCCTAAAGCATTTATATCTTTTCAACATGTTATTATCTCATTAAGAAGCTTAAAATGATAAAATTAATGATCACATTTATTAACTTAATGACAAATTCTTAGATCCATTCACAACAGCCGTTTTAAATTGAAGCCAAAATTTAATTAACCTAATTAATTGTATATTACTAGTACTTTTAGCAAGGAACCTTTCACTAATATCCAACTAATTAAGCACTATTAAATTGTTAGAAAAAGTTATATTCTTATTAATTAGATTATATTTTCTAAACACACTTTCATGCGTGACATACGTTAAGCACTTAAAAATTATTTATGATAAAAAGTGGTGATGAGACTCGAACACGTGCATACTAAGACATTGTCTATCTGCAAAGGAGAATCCAAGATTTGACGTCTTTGGTGCACCAATATAAACATAGCTCACTTAAAATAAAAACAATAAAAATAGGAACACTGGTCTAGAGGGTACGTGGTATCTCTAGCTTCTACCAATAGCACAAAGGCAATTCTATGTTTTTATGGGTGTACTGTTAAATATATCCTAGTTTCTACCAGTTTTTCAAATAGATATATACATATGATTTTTTTCGGAAATTAGCGGATACACATGTACCCCCTTCATATAGTGTGAATCCGCCCCTGTCTATCTGCTTTAATTATATATCATAAATGCACCTGATCATTTTATCTAAAAGTTTAACCCCTAACTATATATATATGGCTTTACGCTTTTTGGGACCATATATAATTAATTCTTGTTGATTCTTATTCGAATTAATGTACGTACATGCATACACTAGCTTTCGGTTCTAATTAATTTAACAATATATATAAAAATAAACAATATGTCCCCCTAATTAATTTAATATTACTACTACTATAAATTATATCGTTTATCACGAAGACATTCATCAACAATTACACATTTATTCAAATAATTAATTTCCTGTCATTCGATTAAAAATGGCGTTGAAGAGTACTTATAGAAGAAACATCGCGAGTGATGGTAAATTTGAGATGAGTTTGCAAGAGTTCAAGAAATGATAAAGAGATTTGATACAGATAAAGACGGAAAAATAAGTAAAGAAGAATTACGTGAAGCTGTTAGAACGAATGTTGATGGTTGGTTAGAAGATTAAAAGGGAGGCATGGCATAAAAGTTGTAGATGTTAATGATAAATGGATATATTGATGAAAATGAATTTAACAATCTTGTTGAATTCTGTATTACAAAAGAATTTAGGTGTTAGAATTGTATCATATTAATTTATTTATTTTTGAGTAATTCTGAATTTAATTTAGTTGGTACTACTAACAGAGAACTCAAATTGTCATCTATATAACTTAACTTCCATATTTATTATACATTACTTTTTAAATAATTTTAGAGAACTTCCTTTTTTTCCGATTGTTTGGGTTCGTAACGTTAATGAAATAAAAGTGTGATACAACATATATTACGTTTGCACTCCTCATTTTTTAAATAGTTAGTATCACTTATTATTATACGAATAACACAAATAATATATTCAATATAAATGTATAATCTACCTTTAATTTGTGAGATAGAAAGACTATTTTTTACAAATTCTCGACTTAAAAAAAGTGTAGTCAAATAGAATATTTTCATGATTTTCTTTTAAGTTATTTATTATTAATGTAGTTCTTTCAAGAGTATACTCTTGAAGGTAAAATTAGCATATCAAAAATTAGTTTTTTCATTTTAAAAGAAATTTTACTAAAGGATATTTACAAAATTAATTATATAATCATTTTATTCCTATATATATACATAAGAAGTAGGAGAAGACTTTTGGCTAATTAAGAAAACTATGTCTTTCTCAAATTGGGCCATATTACACTACATATATCCCTAACAAATTTAAGTATCACCATTTAAGTTATATTCGTAGTGCGAAAATATTCATAAATCAACCTATTTGAAAATAACTCTAGATATGCGAAGTCAGAAATTTTATATGACTGAAGCTCGAATATTTTGTTCGAATTTTAGATATATGTAATCGATATAATCCTGAATTTTTATACTTGACTCAGATTGTTTACTAGACTTTCACTCGCGACTTTGTCAATTGAGCACTAACTCAATCAAACTAAGATTTTTAACCTTTCTTATTTTATTTTAAAAGTCTTATTTTGATCGAATTTAAATATAATGCTCTAAATTTTGTCCTAATTAAATCAGAATATATAATATGTGGTGTATATTAAATAATGTTCTAGTTGTTGCCTTATTGGGATGTGAAATTACTGGACCCAAATATTCAGAATCAGTATATGAATTATTAGTATTTGTACTTATATACAAAAAATACAAATACAAATTCGTAAACATCTAAATCATCATCAGACCCACTCTAATTAATCGGTCTATCAAAATTTTTTATTTTAAATGTATCCACGTGTTCACATATTTTATTATAAATAGTAATGTGTTAACGTAAACATATATATATATATATATTTAAAATATACTATTAAATAGTGTAGGGGATAAAACGTCTTTTTCAAAGTTTGATATTGTTACACTAATTTGGACCAAATTTAAATATATTTCAAACACTTAACCCAAAATTTAATGAGTTGATAGAGTTGTGCATAAAAAGTCTCAGATTAAATATAACATATTCTATTCAGAAGCGCATTCAAAATTTGAAGGTGAAGTGAGCACTACTATTTTTGAATATGTCAATTACTAGCGATAAAATTCATTCCACAATGAATATAAACAAAAAGTTTATAATTTACGATATCAAATTACTTAAAAGCTAATAACAAGTAAGCCGATTAATAAAATTTTCAATAATTACAAGTAATTTGTTATAACATGTTAAATAACACATATGATATATATGATATAAAGATAAAGTAGAGTACAATATTTAATTTTAATCATTTATTAAGAAGCTCAAATTACTTTCTTTATCAACTTAATTATTTTAATTATTATTAAGAAGTTCAAATCACTTCCCTAATCAAAGTTTGACTAAAAAAAACAAAAAGAATTTTTTAATTAAATTGGCTTCTTGTCATACGTGTGTGTGAACATGATGACTCATGAACAATAATAAGACTCTAAGAACAATATATTTTTTTCTTGGTACCACTTGTCAATAATATTGCCCTCAACATTAGGTAATTAGTATATTTCGCGATAAAATCAGAATTTTTATCAAGAAAATTAAAAATATATAAATAAATTCCTTGCGCCCCTAACTCCGACTTTGATCATTTAAGTGACTACTTAATTACCAAAAATACTTGGACTAATAGGCACTTATATTTTGCATCATTATCTTAGATGGTATGGTATCACTCCATATTGAAAATTACTTAAATAAATACTCAAATTAAAGAAGATGAAATTCAAGATTTTAATTAAGTCAATGGAGACTAATTAATTATATTCTTTGCACAACCTAATATGATTGACCTTTTAAGCAAGTGTTGAAAATAAAATCAAAATCAATTAGGACACTAATTTTATAATATACAAAACAAATTAAATTTCAAATGAAAAATCTATCTAGCAATAGCTCAACATGCATCATCCATATATCAAATCTCATATTGCAAAATACTTACACATATCCATCGAAGATATAAAAAATATTTATACGATCAAATCATTTAAGTAATTACAACCTAATTGATACATATTACTTGGTACATAAATGATAATAACTAACCTGCTATCACATGTTAAAATCCGTTACACGAAAAAATCAGGTAGTACTCATTTTGATTTAGTCTTCCATTGAAATAGATTTTTTACAATGAGCAATTGCAGCTTGTATAGCAGATTGCAATTCTTCCATAGTGCTATCACTTGAAGAATTAGTAAAATTACTATAATCTCCTCTTGTTGGTTTTGCTACAAGTAAACCACTATTTGTAGGTGATGTTCTTATTGAAGCTGGTGCTGATGAATATTCCCATTTATTATTATTATTTTGTTTTAATAAATTCCCAGAAAAAGAATGAAATTGCATATTAATCTTTTTATTTCTAAATGACAAAAATGGCCTTACCATTTTTATATACCTCTTCACAACTTGACTCATCTTCTTGCTATATTGTTTTGATGATCTTTCTTTGTTTTGGTCTTTAAGTACTCTCCATTTTGATATCCCAAATAGTGAGAAAGACTTATTATTAGTCTTTGATTTTCCCTTAGCATCATCACAACAAGAAGTATCATCATCTAATACTTTATTTTTCTTGGGAAGTGTGAAGCCATCAAGGGAGTTGGTGGATGATCTAGGGGAGGATATAGGGAAATGAGAAAGAAGGTGAAGAGGAAGTAAGTGTCCATGGAAGAAGATATCATCAGCAGGAGATAAATCTATAGCAAATGATGATGATGAAGTTGTAGTAGTTGTAGTTGAATAAGAAGAAGAAGAAGGAGGAGGTGGTGGGATTTGTTTTGTTTGTTGAAATGAGATTGTGAATGAGAATTCATGTGAAGGAGATGATGAATTAGATGAACAATTTTGATGATGATGATCACTTTCTTGATTTGTTCTCATGATGTTTTGGTGTTGTTGGTTGTTGTCCATATGGAATATGTGTTTATAGGGGTAATGTAATATAAATTTGCTAGTAAGATCTTATATTGTGTATTAAACTATACTCCTAAGGTTCGTTTGGTGTGAGGAATTAAAAACAATAGTTGATGGAATAGAAGATTTTTTTTGTCTTGTTTGGTTGTCAGGTTTGGATAACTTATCCCACTATTTATATTACAGTGATATGATAAATTATCCCAAAATAGCTAACCCCAGAAGAACTTATTCTGAGATAACTTGTTTCTAACCAAACGACCCCTTAATTATTATTTTTTATATGAAGGGACAAAAAGATACAAAAGAAAATTAGGATATATGAGAAGAATGTGTCTTTATTATTGGTGGAACAGAGTTATTCGATATTTATGCTGATGAAAGATAATAAATTTGCTAGTAAGATTTAGTAATGGATGTTTCTCAAACTACTCTTATTGTTATTCTTTGTATGAAGGGACAAAAAAAGAAGATAAGGATATGAG
Organism: Solanum lycopersicoides; assembly: GCA_022817965.1. NCBI lineage: Eukaryota > Viridiplantae > Streptophyta > Magnoliopsida > Solanales > Solanaceae > Solanum > Solanum lycopersicoides. The sequence continues at coordinate 95,241,699 of CM040629.1, read as the reverse complement.
AAGAATGTGTCTTTATTATTGGTGGAACAGAGTTATTCAATATTTATACTGATAAAAAATGATAAATATTGCATAGAATTAATTAAAGTGCGCGAATTATTCCACACCCCATATAATTGTAAAATTAAATTAAAAAAAAGAAGAGGATATTTGTTATTGGGGGTTGGTGAAGGAGAGGAGGTTCTTGCTTGTAGACTAAAATGTCTTATGAAGGGACAAAAAAGAAAGACAAAAGATATGAAAAGAATGAGTTTATTTTTTAACAGAATTACTCGATATTTATATTAATAAAAAAAAAATATCACATAGAATTGATTGATGTATATGTGAGTTTTATAAAATTAATTGAGATACGTGTAAATTAACAAAAATCCATAATTATTTAAAAATGGTTCTTATTGTGGGTGGTGCATAGTAAATAGACATATAATTGAAGGTTTTGGGCATGTGATGGACTGGTGGCTCTGAGATGTTTGGGGGTGGGGGTGGGGGGTGGGGGATATAAGTAGTTAAAAATGTTTAGTTTTTTGGGAAAGAACACTGTCAGAACAAAGTCCAAGGTTTTCTAACTTTTTACATACATAATATAATATAAAGTACACTAAATTATGGGTATTTAGTTTTAGATTCCATTTCATAATACTCAAATGATTTGCCCATATCATTATAGAAGAAATCTAGAAATCGATCACTGATTCAATTTATGAGTATATTAATAAGATAGACCTTAATAAAAAATTGAAAAGTAACGATATGCAACAAGTAATTGAGTTCAGTAATTTCTGTATCAAAAGATTATTAACTGCTCAAACTAGATGATTTATGCTCCTTCACCCTAAAACACGAGTGTTGGATTTTAAATTTGGAAATAGAGAACGCCCTATTGAAGATTGTTTTACCTTTTTAATAATTGACGTAAATTTAAATTAATCGAATAATAAGATGATTAATGAGAAAAAGTTAGATGTGTTGCACCCTAACCAAGAAGAATCTTTTATTTGATCAAACAACTATTCTCTCCGTCCAGTATTGTTTGTTATGGTTTCTATTTTTAAAATCAAACTATAAAAACTTTGACTAACATTTTAAGATGTATTTTTTCATCATATTGACATGCAAAAAATTGCAATTTATAGTACTTTTCATATAGTTTTAGAATATCTATTTTTTTTTTGTTCAAAATATCGAATTAATGTGATCTAATTTAACTTTGAAAATTAATCAAATTGACTTTTGAAAAGCGCAACATGACAAACAATACCGGACGGAGAGAGTATTAGATTATTTTCTTCCCACTTAGATATGGAAATTTCATTGTCTTCATATCCTTGTTGTGCACGCAAATGACTTGGAAAATTTGTCTTGGTGCAAGTAACATTTAGTTTCTCGTTCGGTATTTGATATTTATTTTAAAGTCGAATTAATTTAAGTTTTTTGTCATTCGCTTTTACGCTAAATTTATTTATTTTCAAATATAACTTTATATTCAAAGCCCAAATACAAAAAATTTAATGAAGAAAAAACAATATTTATCATTTTGTCACAACCTTTAAGATCGATGTTATATATATGACCTCTCTCTCTATATATAAAAAGGATTTATCACTCTGTTACAATCTTCGAGATCGATGTAATATGTATGCCTCTCTATATAGATAGGTATCACATATTCTCTCATGTCTCTAGCATCAGTTAACCCACTAAATTTAATACTTTTGACCAATATATATGTTTGTTGTATGTAAAGAGTATTTAATTTAATTAACAACACAATTAAAAAAAAAAAAAGTTGTTTGTAATAAGAAGTTTACCAACTTTTTTCATTTTTCATTTAAGTTGGTGAAAACTTTAATTGATGTAGTCTAATGTGTAACAAGTTTTCTTAACAACCAATTTTGAGCTTGAATAGACCTCTATACTATCTCGCAGATTATTTAAGTATGTCATTCGTTAAGTTCGATAAAATAAAATAAATTTTTTTTTATCTAATGTAGTATACTATAATTAAGTCAAAACTATTAGTCGAGAGAAAAAAAAAATTGTTAGTTTTTTTTTGTTTCATATTAAAGTCAACTAAATTCGAATTCAAGTTGGAATGTCCAATATGCTCCCTAACAAACGCGATTTTGTATCCAGAAAGACTTAGACCTGAGACACCTGGTTAAGATAATTTGTTAGTTAATCCCATATTTATATAGATGAATATGTTTCATTTATCTAAGTAAGTTTTTAATGTCCCTACCTCTGATAAAATGATGATGATTTTTTTCTTTATATAACAAAGACAAATAAAATGTCTATCCAATGTATGACTTTTAGAAGTATTTTATTTGACTCTTGTTTCTTTGGTTTACTAATTTAGTTGAAAATTGCATAACAATTAACAAACAAAGAAACATAATGAAGAAAATGATTATTATTTTTTAATGTAAGTGTTGAAATTGATTATATAAATAAGTAGTTACGTGTTTAAATTGTGAGATTCCAAAATTGATAATAAGTTATCGATCGAAAATAATTAATAAGTATTAAGTGTTGAAATTAATTGCATAAATAAGTAATTACGTATTTAAATTGTAATATTCCAAAACTAATAAGTGATTTGATCGAAAATTGCTACTATTTTTTGTTTGGAGTTAGGCAAGGACCACACACACGTGTACTAATAAGTGGTCCTTTTTAAGACCATGTTAAAAACACATTATATTAATATTTTTTTTGTCCTAAAATAAGTGTCGTTTTAATTTATTTCATCATCATTAAAAAAAAAATATATAGGGAAAATTACACGGCTAAGCAAACTTATACTATTTAATTACTCATCATAGCTATAGTTTGCTATAATTATCACTCGCGACTAACATTATACATTAATTACGTGGGCTGACTTCGAGTTTGTATAATTAGTCATGTTTGTATATGTATAATTCACCAAGATAACAAATACATATGTATAATATACAATTTTTTAACCTATATACATATACAATTCACCTCTCTCCCACTCTCTATCCTCTCTCGCTCGCCTCTCTCCTCCCTCTCTCAATCTCGCTCGCCTCTCTCCTCCCTCTCCCAATCTCGCTTGCCACTTATACAAATGTATATGTATAATATACAGTTATATACAATTATATACATTTATAATTCACCTCTCTCCCACTCTCTGCCATCTCTCTCTCGCCTCTCTCGATCTCGCTTGCCTCTCTCCTCTCTCTCCCAGTCTCGCTCGCCTCTCTCCTCCCTCTCCCAATCTCTCTTGCCATATATACAAATATATATGTGTAATATACAATTATCTAACCTATATACATATACAATTCACCTTTCTCCACTCTTTTCCCCCTCTCTCTCTCCTCTCTCCTCTCTCTCCCAGTCTCGCTCGCCTCTCTCCTCCATATAACATGTAGCTACAAATTGTAATTATCAAACTATAGCTATAGAGAGTAATTAATTATTTTTAAGTGGCTATATGTGAAAGTTTCTCATATAGTAGTTTATTACGTTTATCCTTAACTATTACTTCATTCATTCATTTTTATTTGTGTAGTATTTAAGGTTTGATTCTTATTTGAGTTGGTTTTCACTCAATTATCCCTCGATCTCATTTAAATATAGTTCAAATTAAGAAAATATCACAAAATATACTTTAAAAATTCAACACTAAAACTATATATGTAAAGAAGTATGTAAAAAAAAATATCGATTATTTTAATTATTTTCACGATCGTTAAAAAAAGATACTTTTGATCTATGATTTCTAGAAGCCTTTATTTAGACTCTTGGTTTACTATATTTAGTTGAAAATTGCATAACAAACAAATTAGAGACGTAAAAAAATGATTATTTTTTTAATTGATGGGAATTTGGTAGGTTTATGTAACTTCAAAAAGTTCGATTTAGATAAAAGTCAAACGTTCCCATCTTCTAATACTTCTCGATTCTGACTGAATATTTATATTAAATCAATATATATATGTGTGAGATAAATTTATTTATAAAAAAATATGTTTCTTGCCTTCATTGATTTGAGATGAACATGTTATTCAATATAATTTACGTGCAATATATGTTACTCTTAAGAAACAAAATTTTCATCTATTTATCAAAAATTATTTTATTACGTTGAGATTATTGTCAATTCAAAAGATACAGAATTTTTTTTAACGAAAAAGTATAAATAAATCGAATATATACACTCTTTACATGTAATAATACACTTTCATCAGTTTATAAGCTTAGTCGAATATCCCAGTCCACTAATTTTCAAAATTAAAATGGTTCCATCATTTTCTTTATTTGTTGTTATTGCTTTTTGGTTTGAGATTAGGCAAGGACAAAAATAAGTGGTCCTTTTTGTAAAGACCATGTTAAAAGCATATTATAATTTTGGGTATTTAGTTAAAAGTCATGAATATTTCACAATCATAGTGGCATTATTTGGATGGACATTTCATTTTTTCCACTAGAACCATATTTAATAATTCAAAAATATATTTATTTAAAAATCTAAAGATAAGAAATGAGAAAAAGATAAAAAAAAATTTGAGGTGGTCAAGAAAGAGGAAATATACAAACATTTTATTTTGTCTTATACTATGTTTGCTTGCTTACATAAGAGTATTGGGTCAAATAAAATGAATTTAACCTGGTTAATAATTGAGGTCAAATATGTTTTCGTCGTTACAAAAATGGGTTTTTACTCTTTATTTTCAAAAGACGCTTAATATCTGTTGATGTCATGTGTCTCCTAATTAAAGATGATTATTTAAAAAAAATAATCGTAAAATCTGAACTTTTCGCATAGTTTAAAGATAAATTTAGCTTTTTTCTCCTTAAATTTGAGTTTTAATTTTTTTATTCATTTTTAAAAATCTTTTCCTATCACTTCTCTACCACCAATCACTCCTTCATCCTATATTAAACTTTTTTTTAAAAAAAAAAAGCATGAATTTTTCAAGTGGCTTTTAGTGTGGAAAGAAGAAAAAACTTTTCCCACAAAGGATCTTTGTTTTATCCAATGTTTGCTTCTCACATTCTCTCTTTCAGTGCCCCAGCCCCCACCACCCCACCCCACCCCACCCCACCCAAACCCATGTTTCTCCATCAATCTACAGCCAAAGTAAAAAATATGTTTGTGATCGAATCGGTTTGTATGTATCTTGATTAAATTTACGAGATATTTGTCATCTGCTATCGACATGAATATCAAATAACTTTATGTAACAAAGGCTTAGACAAATATATAAAAATCACACCCTTCAAATTGACTCAGTGGTTTGAGTTTGGGACTTCCAATATGGAGGGTTCGAAACCTCTTGCCAGCGAAAGTAAGGGGTTTGCCTTCTGTCAAGCAAGTCTGGTGCGGGTTACCTCTCCAATGTGATTTTGTGAGCTATTGCATAGGAGCGGGGGTTCACCCTGTACGCACTCAAAAGGTAGCGGTTGCGAATTTTCTCTACACCATAAATATAGGGGTAGGGTCTGTATACGACTGTATGTTTGATCTGTTTTAGATCCTACTTATGAAATTACACCAAATATTTTATTGTTGTATAATATCATCATTTAATCTCTATAGATGATTCTGATTTCACTTTGCTAAGCATATATGAAGTTTATCAATTCAAATATGTAGACAACTTAAAACTCATCTTATATTTAGACTACTTTTGAAAAATTATATCCTAGAATATCTACAAATTTAACATAACACATGAACAATTAAATGATTTAAAAATGATAACAATTCATTAATTTATAAAAAAAAATACATATGATGTGTCAATGTTCTAGGGCCAATCCACAATGGATGGATATGTAAACACAAATCAAAGAGTTGTCAATAGTGGCAATTAAAGCCTAAAGGTATTCCAAATTCTAAGAGACAAAAGGGTGAGACAAAAACACAACACAACTGTTCATTGATACTTCCACATTAAGAGGTTGACACAATAAGAAGTACAGACTTTTATGTCTTTGGTTTTCAAGGATAAAACCAAACAAACTCAAGGCAATTCTTGTTTTGGAACAATTTCACTTCAAGCTTTGCAGCCACAAGAAAGAAAATTTGGTCCCAATGTTGACCAATTCGAAAGGGAAGTAGCATGTCAGCACAGCTATCTGGTATCCGGTATCCACTCGTCATGACCCGACTAGTCCAATTTCTCACCATGTAGGGCAAGTTAAACGAGTAGGTCATTGCCTAAGTTCGAACTTGAGACATCCGGACATGTAACCACACCTCTTGATGGTAGTAGCAAAGTGTATAATGGGAAACTTACATAAATCTCACTACTTTAGGAGCTAATTACTTAGATAGACTCTAGTTTGCAATATTACGTGTCTTCCCGGTTTTTGGTGTCTCCGCATACGTTCGAATAGGTCCAGATACATGTATCTCGATATAAATGAGGTCAAATTTGTTCCAGATACATTCTATTAGGGTTCGCATGTATCTGGTATACATAACAAATCTCGATCGCCTCCCTCGCATCTTACTCGCCACATTCCTATATATCTAGTATCCCAGGTACATGTGAATCACACTAGATACATGCAAATACATCTATGTAGTGTGTATTTAGTGTGATTCACATGTATTTGGAATACATAACAAAATCTCGCTCGCCTCCCTCCCCATCCCACTCACCTTTCTCCCTATTTTAGAATATCTGATAGCAATAATACATGTATCTAAGTGTATCTTTCTCAATATATCGTAGGAAACTCTTAAATAGTGGTAAGATACGTAGTTTCTCCTCTAATATAATCATCTTATATCTGGCATCTACTAGTCATAGCCCAATTGGTCCAATTTCACGTAACGCACATTAAAGGAGAAGCGTCATCACCAAAGTTCGAACACGAGATCCCTGGTTAAAGGGTGAACATATCCAATCCTACGACATTCCACCACAGCCCTTGATAGTAGTAGCAAGGTGATTTATCATATGTATGACACTTCTCTTTAGGAGTGACATCTTTGCCAATTCATAACTATAGTATCAATTTTTTGTTCTTGTTGTTTTGTACTACTACAATGTTTATCTTCTAGCAGACCAGAATTTGAGTTTATGTTTTGTCAACTATCAGTCTACAAGATCTGTATATAATTAAGTTAAGTTGGCTAGCAACATGTACCAAACATGTAAAATTTCTAGTAAGGTTTTTACCTGTCAAATAACAGAAGCAGTACGGCACTTGTAATGATCGTGAGATGTGCTGGGACGACTGAAATGATCCCTTCAACCCTCAATTAGAGGTTCGAGCTTTAGCCCTGGAAATGAAAAAGTTTCAGTAGGAAGCCCACCACCATAGCAGACTTATCCGGCCCGAATTCATATTGATAATACTTCAATTAAGATGAAATCTTCAAGGTACACATATACAAGGATCTATGAGGCGGGAAACCTGGTTTTAGCACCAGAACAGTAGCTCGACAAAATGTGATTAACACTGGTTATTGAATAATGTGTATTCACAGTCATCATAAGTGTAATGTACACAGTAATGAAACACTATACATTCTCGAAAAATATTACATGTCAGTACTTGATCATTCCCAAGTTCTTTAACCAGGGAAGCACCTCGGACAGACCTTCTTTCAAGCTTCTTGGATGGTAATCCAGTTCTGACTTTGCCTTATCACAGGAGTAAGCCCACTGATGTCTAAGCACGCAAACAGTCTGTTCAAGATGATGTATAAAGAGACGATAAGAATCAAGGTCTAACAAAAGCAAACAGGTATAAAAACGGGGAGGGGGGGAGGTAAAAGAAAGAAATGTAGGTCAGCCAAAACCACAACGCATTGAACATGTAAAAAGCCTTCAAAGTCATCATCTATTTTTGTGACGGGTGAAAAAATTTGCCCTGCTTATGTACTAACTGCAAGCATCATTGTCTACTTTAGGTTGGTGCAGCAAATACTAAATCTTTAAGCAGCTTGTTGAGTAGTAAACGTTTTGAAAAGGAAGACTGAGCAAAGAGACACATATACTGCCTTAGTTATGCAAATGCAGAGTCCTGAAGTAGAGAGTTTAGTTTGAGAAATAAGGAATCAGAAATACGCAACATAATGATGGTTGTCATACATATAAATCAGATACATGATATTAGTCCTGTACTTTTTTCGATAAGTAATACTCCCGAACTATAAGCTACAAAAATGAAAAAGGTCTACTAGATATGTGCTAAAGGAAACAATTTGTCACGCTTCAGAGCCAAATGTAGACACTGCTATCCACATCAGAGTAACAGATCTGTAGCAATTAAAGAAGGTGGAGTGGAGACGAGCAACAATGCAGCCATTCAAACTTGAAACTCAAGAATTAATTTGGCCGGAACCTTAAAGAAAAATAGAAAAGAAAGCTAAGCCCTATGTATCTATCATTCTGATATTGCCGCAGTAAACAAATTCCCTCTTTTGCTAACACTATTTGGTCTTGATTCTCAAACAACTTAAGGCATACTCCCCTGAGAAAAAACAGTATAAGAAATAAAAACTTGAAGCATCAATCTGTTGCTTACCGGAGGACTGATTAGAGGAAGCTTTCCGGTTAATTTGGAGAAAAGAACTGATACCCAGCCATAAGCTTCAATAATAAGTAGGGGGATACCAAACGAAGGCCTCTTTGTCTGAGTTACCATGGCAGCTATGTCGAAAACTTCCTTAAAGGACGCATTCTCCCCTGTAAGAAGATACCTTTCACCAGGTTTGCCTTTGTCCATAGCTGCAATATGCCCATCAACCACATCATCAACATGGCTAAAAGAAAATCTGTCATTTGCTTGGCCAATGTAACCAGGTAAACGCCCATTAAAGCGTTCAATTAGCTGAAAAAAGAAATATGTGTAAACTCAATACCACATAAATTTCTTATGCTTGACAAATTATATTACCGAAACTAAATAATAAATTGTTAAATCCTACGGTTGAAAGCTGAGCATTGACCTAAGCACTATTTTCTCTATCTTGCATCAGCAGGTAATGTATCGAAAGGCAAGGTGAGATACAGAGTCCGTCAATTTTTTTATTGTGGCAACTTATTTTTAACCGTTTTTTGATTATTCTCTTCTTTCGTTCACTTACAGCCAGAGTAGTTAAAAGAAATGATTATTTGCTAATTCTAGGGAAGCAAAAACTTATAAACCAACCCTCTTATAGAATGATAGTTTTGGCATCATTGAACATCCTTTATTCTTGGAAAAAAGAAGTCATTATGCATGAAATGATAGAACATGTAAACGATTTTAATCGAACTACAAGAGCATTGCCAATGCAGCTATGACCAAATCCATAACATTAAAACGATTTACCATACAGGCAATAACATTTTTAGCCATAAAGGGAGGAACAAGGTTGAGATATTGTACCATACGGGCAACGACATTTCCAGCCGTGACCTTCCCGGGACCATAAATGACTCCTGGATAAACAGGCACTATTGGCATTCCTTCAGACGCAGCATCTAATGCAACCTTATCAGCAACAGCTTTTGATTTCTCATACTCCGTACAGAAGAATTTCCCAGAATGAATCTGAATTCGATAATATTTAATCAAACTTCTACGACAAAAGCCCATTTAAACATATTAAATATGTCATTTGAACTGTTTGAATTGCCACATCTAACACTCGAACTGTCAAAACATGAGAAACATTTACTTATTTTGGGTATGTATTTAGTGAATTGCCTCATATATAAAAGCTCAAACTTCAAAAACATGAGAAACTTTATATAGTTTAGGTATGTAGCTTGCCTACTACCGCCCGGGTCAAATGCTTTTTCTTGGAGTAATATTAGTTTATCAGTAACCCAAACACAAGATATTGCTTGCTATGACACATGAACCGTCTCATCTAAAGCTTATATTGTAAAAGAAGGAATACATTTATTCATTTTAGATCTGTAACACAGCCACAATTAGCTTTCATACCTGAGTTTCGTCAGCAACATATCCATCGGTTGGTCCCAAGGCAAAAAATGATGATGTGTACACAATTTTCTCTATAGTTCCAGTTTCTTTATAAGCTTGCAACACATTCTTCAAGCCTCCAACATTGACCTATAAATGCAGTGGAAACAACATCAAGTCTAAAGCAGATATAATTGCTTAAAAGCAGAAATAAAGAGAACATTTCATTTAGCAGAAAACTGGAATTTTTCCTTTTTTGAAAACCTTGTGTCAGGGCAAGCTTGCGCATGCCTCGATTAAATCCACAAGATACCTACCAGCTCCCACTAACAATAGGTGTCGGATAACGTTGTCCATCAAGGCTATAACAGATGGGAAGAAATCACCTAGTATTGATTGTTTTCTTAAAATTGGAGGGTATTGGCATACGATTTGTAATAGTTCAGGATATATTTGTCTTTTTTCAATTTTCCAATTCTTTCTCCTCATCATTTAATTCAATAAAAACTACACTCTATCACTAGAGTACTAAAGTATCACAATAAAACCTATAATTCCAGTATCATTTAATACTCAAAAATACCACAAAAAGGCTATTCTTATAGTCTATCATTCCACCATCAATTAATACAATACTCAAATTATATATAAAAAAAAAAAAAACTTCCCCGCCGATTCTTTTTAACACTCAAAATCTCTTGGTTCACTTTTACTTGTCACGTTTTGATTCTCAACCATCAAACTATAGACTTTGACCAATATTTGAAGACATAATTTTTCATCATATGTTATTAAGTAATATAAGAAGTAAAAAGGATGGAAACATATGATATTTTCCATATAGTTCCCGAACATCTAAATTTAAAATTTAAAATACGGAATTAATCTAACTCAATTTAGCTCCGAATATAAATCAATTGAAGCAAACATAACATGTAAAAGTGAACGGAGGCTATCAGTCCACAGTCATCTACTAGTAACCTACTGCAAAAGTAATTTTTCAAATTATAATGTTTCCTTTAAGCGAAAGCATTATTGTGCTTACGGAGATGAATCTAGACGGATCTGGAAGCCATGGCTCGACTAATGCAGCAGCATGAAAAATTATTTGGCAACCGGAGAAAGCCTGGAGGAGTGATTGATAATCGGTGACATCTCCGAACACAAGCTCTAGGGTTCCACCGCTACTTCCGCCGTCAGTAGGTGGAGGTAGAGAAGAAAGGTCGCTTGTACGGCGGACGAAGGCTTTAACATGATGGCCGGCGTTGAATACCTCACGGCAGAGACGTCCACCGAGGTAACCGGATGCGCCGGTTACCAACACCACTTTCTTCTTCATTTTCACTTTACCTTGCTCTTTTTAGTCAACGGTAAGAGGTGTCTAATTTGGGTAATGGGACCTTCATTATGTAGATATACTAATGTAGGATATTAAGATTGACTAAGCAAGATGTAGAAATAAGGATATTCGAAATAAAGTGAATGTGACTTTCGTAACGGACAAGATAAGAAAAGCGAGATTTAGATGATTTAGACATGTGAAGAGGAGATGCATATACGCGCATACATTAGTGAAGAAGTGTGCGAAGTTGGTTATAGGAGATACGGGAGAGGTAGAAAGTAAGTTGAAGAAGTATTGGGAAGAGTTGACCAAACAGGATATGATACAACTTTACGTAACTGAGGACATGACCCGAGATGGAAGAGTGTGGCGTAGAAGAATAGAAGGTAGGGTAGTGTTTGTCTTGCTTAGGGTGCACTGTCTCTTTTTATACCACGATTTGCAAGGGCGGAGCTACCTTGTATGAGGGGTTCATCCAAATCATCTTCAACAGAAAATTATATTATTTATATATGGTTAAAATAAGTTTATATGTATCTATAGATGTTGAACCCCTTCGGCTATCTATTTGTACAGATTTTGAACCCCTTATTGAAATTCTGGCTCAGCCTCTGATGATTTGTTGCACTTAAACCGTCTTTCTACCTCTGTGAAGTGAAGTACCGGACTAGATAAAGTTTGTATATATTCTACACTCGTCAATTTTACTTGCAGATTTCAATATGTTGTACTACAATGCCCATTCGATAGTAACGCTCCCGATAAAATTTTTCTATACTTAAGAATCTAATCAAAATCTCTAGTTAATGCTGAAATAGTCTCAATAATGCACCATAACTCGTATGTATTAAGAAAATCCACTAACTAATAATAATAAATAATTATTCTTTTATAATCATTTTCACATTATATGAATATTATGGGTTTGTTTTATAAAATTTAAAATAACATACATATAAATATTTTTACATAAAATGTTAAATATGAGACAATTTCTATATCAATTAAAGTAAAATCGCAATTTAAAATCATAAATTATTTTTTTTGGAGAATTTAAGATTTGAAATCGAGATGCATGAAAATTAGACTCAAGCCAGCCTAATAGGTATGAATTATAAGCCCAAATTGTATCGCGATTTGGAAACCAAACACAAGTTATACGAAGAAAAAGGCAAATAAGCGGCAAAAATTGCAGAAAATTGTTCTACTATTTTTTCAAAGATTCAATCTTTAAAGAAGAAAATTTCTAAGCCTCTTCAGCAAGGTAATTTCTTGATTTTTGTTATTTTTTTGTTCAACTGTAATGATTAAATATATTATTGGGTGTATTCTCAAGCTACAAACACTTTTTTTTTTTTAGTTAGGGGATTGAGCTAATCAATTTTTACCATTGTTGAGTTGGTAAAGAAGAAGCTTTTAGCGTATGAATTGGTTGAGAAATAAGGAATTTATTATGAGTATGAGTTGTAGAATCAAAATTGTTAGCCTAAATGGGTTTATTTTGGGACTTGTATGGATATGTATATATATAATATAATGATAATAAAGTCCAGATTAGTATCTGTAGATTATGTGTTGTTGAATACTTTGGAGAACTGGGAGAAGTAATTTTGAGCTAAAGTTTTGAGGTAAGTTAAGGCTTAGTTGCTAAAGGAGAATTTTTTAGTAAAATCTATGCCCTCTATATGTTTGATGAAATTGCTAAAAGAAGATTATGACTTGAGGGAATCCCTAGTTTAAGACGGTTTTACTCGATAACAAAATTAGAATAAGAAAAGTATGTAATACATGTAATATATGTTGCCTTGTTTGACTTCCATAATTTATTTATGATGACGAGTATCACTACCTATCATACGCAGCTGTTTGCAATATTTATGCTGGAGTCTTGTACAGTGACTGGTGTGATCACCTTCAGACTTAGATGGGAGAGCCTGTCGATCCCCTCTGCTTATCTTCCTTTTTTTGTGATATGTGTCATTATCACATTTTCCACAAGTTGGTCAATTACTTTACAAACACTGAGAATAAAAACCACAAATTGACAGTAAAGTGGTAGCAAATTGCTGCTGCTGACCTTTCTCCAATTGATACCTGACTATTTCCCTGTAAGTGTTCTCAGGTGCATAGAGTGATAGGCTTTGGGAAATTTCTGGCTAGGTCTTAGATATGAGCATTAGTGCTTGCTAATCAACCACTAAATGTAGCAATTTTATGGATTATATGGTTGCTCGGGTAAGGATGTAGATTAAGTTTTGTTGACTCTATCCTATTGGGCATACGTTGTTTCTTCTCTTTGACGTTGTTGAGGGCAGGGGCGGAGCTACCCTTATTGAAGGGGGTTCGGCGGAAAACTATATTATTTATATATGGTTAAAATAAGTTTATATGTATATATCGAACCCTCTTCGGCTACCTATTTCTACAGATTTTGAACCCCCTTATTGAAAATTTTGTCTCTGCCTCTGGTCAAGGGACGCCATTTTAGCTTAAATATTAAACTTAGGGGGTGGGGGTGAAAATGTCTCTCGGTCACAGTAGTGAAACTAGATCTATTCCTCTTAGATCCATGCACATACTGAAGTCCAGACACTGACAAATGCAAATTATAAGCAGAAAAAGATTCCCTGCTAAGTGAAAAGAAATGGGATGTGTTCTGTTGACTATGTGGTTGTAAATTGAGGTGGCCAGATTGGAATTCTACTGGCAAAAGAAGTTGACTCCTTGATTGGGAGGCTAATCCATCATTGGCTTCTGGCAATGTTGTAGGAGGAAGAAGATCTATGTGAACTTATAATCTTGTGTAAACCAGGGACCAATAGTCTCTACTTTTACATGTTAAATTAATTTTGCATCTTCAGAGGATAGAACTAGGTGCCATTAGTTTTGTCACTGAAAGGCAGTATTGACAGTTAACTCTCTAGGATGATGGAAGCAAAGGAGTTGCCACAGCAATTCATGCCACTCTAGTTTATTCTAATAGTTAAGGAATTCAAGCTTTGAAATGATCAGGAATCTATATTCTGCACAGCTCTGTTGATCTCTTTCTGGATCTATTTTCCATGATTGTTGAGTCCTTCTCTAGATCCTTTACTTCACATGCAGAAATTGTACTTACAAGAAATTAAGTCTAGTATTTTAAGATGTACAATTAAGACATAGAACATTTACTTCTGCTGGGCTATTTGCAAGACAACTGTTTCTGATGTCTGCCATTAACCACTCCCAATCTGATTTGCAACATTTATGTTGCTTGGTGCTTCATTTTTCTGTACCTTGCTTGCATTTCTTCGGTACATTTTGATTGTTTTCTGTTTAAGCAGGCCATAAGTGAAGGGGTTCCATCGTAACTTAGAGAACGGGTTTGATAATCATGCTTCTTTCAGTTTCTAAGCTTATTGCCTCTCTCTTCCTCTCCTTTACTTTCTTTGTTTTGTGTGTGGGGTGGGGGTGGGGTGGGGGGGATTCGGGATTGTGTCTAGGAGCGAGTTGAGTGATAGGTCATATTGAAGAATGACAGAGATAAAGTAAAATTCAAGGTCCTGCAGCTCAATAAGAGGAATAATCCCAAAATTGCAGAAGAATATACTTCTTTTTGTTATATTCTTTTAAACTTTGTTAATGAAGTCTTCTGTAAGCACATCTTGATACTTATCCAGGAAAAAAATGAAAGAAAATTGTATTCAAGATCGATCCACTCCTAATTTTGTTTTTCTTCTTGGTGTTTATTTGCAGTTTTCTTGATATAGGGAGCCATGATTTCAAGCAGCAACTTATTTCTTAAAACCCACTATGAGATCCTAGGTGTGAAGGAAGATGCAAATTTGGAAGAAGTCCGTAAAGCCTATCGTTCAGCCATACTTTGTTTTCATCCAGACAAGCAACAAACTGCATCAGAAACATCCAATTCTGAATGTCTGACAGAGAACAAATTTTTGGAGATACAAAGAGCCTGGGAAGCCATCGGCAACCCCAGGTCACGTGCACTTTATGACGCTGAATTGCTAACTTTGAGACAGGATGCAACAATATCTGAAGATGTCAGCTTAGATGACCTTACGGTTCAAGATTCTGGTGATATTATAGAGCTTTCTTATCCTTGTAGATGTGGTGACTACTATTTCATCGATTCGTTTGAGTTGGCAGAAACAGGTTGTTCAATATCAAGAGACGGGGAAATGGTATCTTTGCTAACGTCTAAATCATTGCCAACATCTATTGTGCTTCCTTGTGGATCTTGCTCTCTTAAAGTCCGCTTACTGATCAAAGGTAATTCTAGGCTTCCCATAGATGTTCACTTGAACTGTAACTGTGTTGGAGAAACTATTCTCTATGATATTTTTGCTCAAATTGT
>CM040629.1:95195549-95225088 GCA_022817965.1 Solanum lycopersicoides | reverse complement strand
TTTCAGATAGACTCACGGCTTTAAAAAGGCATTTTCAAACAGTTTGAAAAAGGAGAATACAGATATATGAATCTTCATTGACGAAGTCAACATTACACGAAATAAAAACAAAACAAGAAGTATTATAACAACAACAACAACATACCGTGTAATCCCACAAGTGAAGTCTCCCAATAGACAAGATAGAGAGGTTGTTTCAGATAGACTCACGGCTTTAAAAAGGCATTTTCAAACAGTTTGAAAAAAGGAGAATATAGATATAAGAGCAGTAATCAACAATGAAATAATACAAAACGGAGAGCAATACACAACAGACAAAATAAAGAACAGTAACAACAACAAAATAAGTACAACGTTCTCTACAATGCAACATATATATAAATCTAATCAATTCACAAAGAATCCTCGCAATATAACATTAGAAAAAGAACCTTTCTTTTCGATCTTGCAAGCCTTGCAGATAATTCTTGTAATGATTCTCAATTATCTTCTTAGCAGCAGCTGATTTTTGTCGAGTAACCGGTGATGAAACAGAGAACTCTGGCTCTAATGAATTGAACACTTGATCAGCTCCTTCCATTTGATCCAAACTAAAACTTCCCCAGATCCAAAAATCGAATAAAAAAACAAAAGAATATATAAAGGGTGTCTTGTTTAACAACAAAAAAAGATAAAGATTCAAGATTTGAAGTCAGTTGGTTTATAGTAACAGTAAATTCAGTTAACAAAAGACTATATTTGTCTGTTTAGTATATAACATAAAAAGGAAAATGAAGAAGATGAGAATCTTGAAAGTGAAGTTTTAAAAAAAAAGGAGAAATTGGTGTTTGTCAGTGTTCAACAGAGCCTGCTAAATCTTGACAGTTTTGGTGGGCTGTCAACTGACAATTGTACAGATAATTGAATTAGCTGTATTGGCATATGAGATTTGCTGAGAGTGGAGTGATAGTGACTCCAATAATTAGTGACTGGATCAAGATTTTTTTTATAGTGACGGAATCAAGATTTTTATCACGATATATTATATGAGCATAGAAATATAAATTTGACGAAACATGACGTGAGGTGTCTAAAATGAACAAAGTTTAGTTAAGGTGTTTAAGTGAAAATTAGTGTCAAATTTAAGAGATCACCATGGGTAGGCCTAAATAAAGTAATTTTTCAACGAGAGAGGTTATGAACTTAGTGATAACCATATATAGTGAAGGATGATCTATCGAACATTTTTTGTCAAAAATTATTCTTCATACGTATATATTAAATTCTAAACACCTTTAACGGAAATTTTGATAACCCTAATAATATCTACCAATAATATCCCAATTTGTACTAAAAAGGTGTAATGAATTTTTCACATACAATGGGTCAGATATTATAGGGAAAATGTATGAAATTTACCCCAAATTATACAAAATGATTTAAATATAATCTTCATTAATAATTAAGGTATTTAAGTATGTTGTTTTTTTAATTATAAAAGTGACACATATTAAAGGATGGACTATCAATTAACATTTAAGCACTTCACGATTTTCATGAGGTCAATTTTTAATGAATGATTATATATTTAGTCATTTCGTAAAGTTTTTGAGCAAATTTAATTATATTCGCGCACGAAATAAAAAAGTTAGTAAACCCCACATCCTAATTTTTTTGGATCTATCAATTTATAAAATAAAAACAATTCTCATACAACTTATATTAATTATTTAATTACAAAATAAAGTTTATTTCTTTAAAGCATTTGAAATTACTTACTTTATTAATAATCTCAAAGAAACTCAAGTACAAACAAAGCAATACAAGAAAAAACTTCATCTTAGAAATTGTTGTATTTAATTTGCAACTTAATTAGAGACAAGAATTTGTTACTCTCTCCGTTTAAAAAAGAGTGTCTCTATTTCTTTTTTAGTTTGTTTTTAAAAAAATAACCCCTTTTCTTTTTTTTGGCAACACTTTAACTTTAACTTTCCACATGACATGACATGTTTAAGACCACAAGATTAAAGGACATTTTGGTACATTTAACATAACTTTAATTCAGAACCACAAGATTAAAAAGTCTTCTTTATTTTTTTAAACTCCTTTCCAAGTCAAACTAGGTCATCCTTTTTTAAACGGAGGGAGTAATATTTTATACTTAGATAAGTGGATAATCACTATTAATATGGGTCATTTTCAACTTATGGTGTTTGAAACTAAAGGATTACTAATACTTAATTAATGGTTGACTTTGATAAATAAATAAAAAAAGGCAAATAGGTAAAAATGTATGTTAATGTTCTATTCAAGGACCATGTTAATAGTATTATAAAAAAATGGATTATAACATATATAATACCACTTACAAATAGCAAGTAGTACATTTTTAATAGTTGAAGTAATTATGGAATAATTAAGGAATTAATTAAGTTCAAGTGCTAATTAACAATTTGTTGTTTTAACTACAAAATATCACCAAGGGCAACAAGTATTACACCCCCTACAAGTTCAACTAACACATTTTTACTTGTTATTATTCGTATTTCGATAGTTAAATCATATTTAATAGGATGATTATCAAATTTTAGTATGTATTTTTCTTAATAATATGTACGATGCATATCTAAAGAATAGCGGCAGTGAGTTTTAATACCTTTTTCTGAATGGTGTCAAAACGGGTTGGGTCGGACCGTCGCCATTTTCAAGTTTTTTTTTCCTGCAAATTCAACGTTTCGACCGTCTTAGTTGAAGCTTTTCCCTATAAATCAATGGCGATTCAACTCAAAACCCGACCTGGACCCGTTTATCTTCCTTCATCATCTTCCCTTATTCTTTGAATCGACAGAACTGAACTTTCTACAGTAAGTAGTGTTTTTTTTTAAAATCAGAAACAATGGGAACTGTAAAGCTTCACGAAGAAGAAGAAGAAGGTTCAGCAATTGCAGCTCTCGGCTCTTTGTTCAAGCTTACTGAAGTTCATCTTTCGTTAGCACTCTTTTTCCCTCTCTTTTTTAAATTTGGTTCTCTATAATTAGCTTGTTAGGGCAATTGAATTTTTAAATTGATTTTTTTTTCGCTTTTACAGAGATTATTCGCAAGAAGGGAAGCTTGTGTTGGAATCTGAGGTAAGCTCATTTGCCCCTTTTGATTGTTTCAATTGGGTATGTGCATACTGGAGCTACTAGGCAAAAAATTGCTTTTTTTTTTTTTTGAACGCGGGTTCTAGTCTAAGTTGCGCGGACTCTCTTCACTTTTGATGCAGCACCCATGTGGGAGTCTCCAAAAATACTCTATTTGGAGAATCCAATGTGTACCTGTTGACAAATTTGAAGAGTTCGGGCAAGTTAAGTTCTAGTTTAAATTGGCTTGGATAGAAATATGAAGAGGAAAAGTGTATTCATAGATACCAACTAGTTTGAAATTGAAGTTAGTTGATGCAGACACATACATGTTGTTATGGATATACATATACAGGGCGGAGCCAAATGAGAGGAAGGGCGGCGAAAATACTTTATATACAAGATTAGATTTTTTTTATGTATATATAATAGATGTTGAATTTTCTTGGTTTATTGTGTATTTATTTGTTTTTGTTTTGAACCCCTTAGTGAAAATCTTGGCTCCGTCATTGTACATATATGCTTATGAACGTATACATACTCACACGGGACTTTGGTTTGATGGAAATGGTCATAAAATATTGGATGTGTGGTAATATGCCCATGTCACAAGTTTGGAATGACTGCTGAACCAAGTTGTTATTTAAGTGTGAAGAATAGAGTAGAGTATGTTCATTACAACACCATGTTTCAAAGCTGAAATAATGTTTTTTTCGGACATCAAAGTTTTATGCACACAGAGACATTCACTATCTAGTAGTTATGACTGTTGGACCAGGTCGTTATTCAAGTGATAAGTGTCTAGAGGGGTATGTACTTTACCCATTGAGTTTCAAAGATGAAATGCTTAGTTTTGGGACATCAAGATTATATAGTGCACACAAGCACACACTCTCTCCCTCTCTTTAGGTTGTGGCTTGATTTTTTTATGGACTACACATCTCTATAACCTTTATTTATTTATTTGTGCAGGACACTGATGTCTACAAAAATAATGCGTCCCCACTAAATGGCAAGGACTCCATTGTATCATAAGCTAATTTCTAGTTACCAATTACATTTGATATATGGGTTATTGAGGAGATATTGGAAAATAAGAGTAAAATATCTTGTACTTTATCTAGTTAATATGCAATTCTCTTTTTGTCTTGGCAGAGTTTGGCTCTTTACCTGAAGATTTGGAGCTTGCCAGACAAATGAATGAAATGGGCCTTCCTGTTTCATTCCACACTAACAAGGAGGTATCCAATTTTCTCGTATAACTTGTTTGATTTTCATATGTTTTTACAGTTCTAGCTCCAAGTAGTATACCTCTATAACTCATTCCCATAAATAATTTCCCAAGCTTTAAGGTGCTCTGTTTTGGTATGATAGTTGATGCATTCCTAATTTTGCTCATATTCTGTCTCTGGTTCTCTGCAGAATTTCTGTTTCATTGTCTTCTGAAAAACATAGGGAAGTTACAGGTTCTGTTTTCGAGTCCTGTCCCAGGTTTTTAGATAGTGAGACTGATTTTTCGATGGTATTGTTTTTTTAATTGAGAGATGAGTCTTTTTAAAGGGTTACAACCTCAAGTAAAAATAGTGCAAGTCAGGTCCTAAATTGATAAATAGAATAGGGGTAGGAAATTCAAACATTTTTAGTGTTAAAATCAACTTATTAAGGATATTCACTCATGATATGTTGACTGAAATCCTTATTTCTTTCAAGTTCCTGTAACAGATCTTCACTAAATGATTCAATTTTATGTTTAAAACTTTTCAATGAAACTCATTCCTATTACCAAAAAGAATGTCGAAAAAATATCCAAGGTGTAGCGTAGTGGTCAATGAAGTGGATTGATATCTGTGAGCTTTCAGGTTCGAATCCTAGCAGGAGGAAAAATCACTCGGTGATTCTTTTTCATTTATTCAAGCCTTGGTAGACAGAGTTACCTTGTACTTGTGTTGGTGGGAGATAGCGGGTACACCTGGAAGTTGTTGAGATGTGCGATGTTGGCCTAGACACCATGGTTAATAAAAAATAAAATCTGTTCAATGAAAGCATGGATTCTAGAAATTTGATTTCCTAGACTATGTTGCTGTTTTGCACTAATGTGTGGGGTATAACTTCTTTCCTGTATCTCTTTCTCTATTCCAGCAGAAGAGAAATCGAACAGTTAAGGGAAAAAGAAAGGATGGAAAGAAGAAGATTCTTTCGTCGTGCGAGAATACCCAGGATGAAGTGCTAACTTCAATACAAGAGCTGAAGGAAGAATTTGAGTCTAATGGTACTCTGCATGGCAACTCAAACAAGGATTCTTCCTGCTTGTCACTTCTTGGACAAAGGGAGTTCTCATCCTTCTATACTGGGGATGGTGATTATCATCGTCTTAATGGTGGAGAGGAAGGTTTGAACAATTTGAGTGCTGGTAGTGCTCATACATCCCTTGAGTGCATTGAGTGCAATCAGCAATCGGGTCTTAGTCTGGAATATAATGTGTCTATATGTGAAAAAGTTCAATTGGAAAAAGATGTTGGAGTAATGGTTGGCCCAAATGTGGAATGTGGAAACCATGCAGAAAGCTGTCCAATAAATAGCAATGTTGACAGTAGATGTATCAGTGGAGAGGCATTAAATGGTCATTGTGAGGGAAATCCCTTAAATGGAGAGCAGATGGAGTATGCCTGTATGGAATGTTCTTTATCTGCAGAGCAAGTGGAGTCTATTGCTATACAAACGGCTGAACATCACACAGAAGATGGGCTACTCTGCAATGTTGTCGGTGAAGAATTAAATAGTTGTAATGCAACTAATAATAATTGTGAAGGAACTACTAATGATTGGAGATTTTATTGGGACAATGATTACCAAAGGAACTACTTTTATAACATTGTGACTATGCAATGTACTTGGGATCCACCTCCAGGAATGGACGATCTAATATTTACTAATTTTACCACCAAACAACCAGAAACGGCACTTGAGATGGTGGAGTTGGATGATGCAGATTTAAAAGAATCTAATGATCTGCAAACTTCTGCAAGTCTACCGTCTGAGCTTGACATTGCTGATGGATTTATAGAGGATGATGTATTGTTGGACAGACAGCTCAATGAATCAGAAGGAGCAGGACAATTTGCTGACAGTTTGTGTACTCTTAGCTCTACAAAACAGAAAAAAAGAGTCAGAAAAACGAAATACAAATGGAATTTGCCAATCGAAGCTCAAGGTTTGTGAACTAGAGTGTTCCTTCTCTTGCCTTACATTTATATGCTTTAATTTACCTTACATATTTTTTTTTTAAAAGTAAACATTTTCTGTATAGCTATTTGCTGCATAAAAACTGCAGTGTCCATAATTACAAGTGAATATAAGGAGATTTACTAAGTTATAACCTACTTACAGAGATCCTAGAACATCAAAAGAAGATTCCAGCTCTTCCATATATTCATGTTTACACCAAAAATAGAAATGGGCTAGGCACTTCTAATGTTACCTGGCATAAACTGTCTCAATTCTCCATCTTTGATGTGTATGAAGATTGGTGTAATCAAATATGAATTGTTGGTAAGCATGATCATTAGTTCTGAGCCTGAGGTAATAGTAAACAGTAATCTTATGTGATTCTGGACTTGGTCGTGCCATACCGTGTTCTTCCTGAGTGCAGCTGAGAACCTTCTAGAAGTAACTATTAGTTTATCGCTGGATCCCTGCTTTAAGTTTTTCTTTCCAACAGTGTTATCAACTAGAGGCTATATTTTGTCAGGTTGAACCTAACAATTGTAAAATTTGATAACTAGCATATACTTCTCCTAAGAATTTCTGTTCCTGAAATTTTCTGCTGATTGTAGCCTAATTTTAGAATTTCTTTCTTCAATGACTACGCTTGTAGCTAGAGTTGAAATCATTTTGATAAACTGAGTCTGAAACAAGAAAGTTGTTTTCGGGATTGCTGGCTTTATTGAGTAAATTACTTTGACGTTGGTTACTTTGCGTCACTTCCATCTCCATTTATATGTCTATTATCATTCTGTAACTCCTTATACGTGTCGGATCTATTAATGGTTCTAGCTAACTAAAGTTTGAAGATCCTATTATCCTTGGTTAATGAATTTTCATTTCTTTTCCTGGTCCATAGAGCTGGAATTCGGCAATACTAATGAAGAAATATCTCCCAGTTTGAACAAATATTGGTGTCAAAGGTATCTATTATTTAACAAATATGATGATGGAATAAAGATGGACGGAGAAGGATGGTTCTCAGTTACTCCAGAGGCCATAGCCAAGCATCATGCACTTCGCTGTGGTTCTGGTACTATAGTGGATCTCTTTACTGGAGTTGGTGGGAATTCAATTCAATTTGCTATGAGGTGAGTACAGCCGCATTTCATTTCTGCTTTTGGTATGTGCTATATTGGTCCTTGGATTCTTGTGAATGCAAGTATGTCATCTCAGTCCCATTGTTAATTTGCAAAGCTCAAAAATCCTTGGACCTCATAATGGATCTTGATATCTTGTGCTTCGGGTCCTATAATTATTTTTGGTAGACTTGTGTCCTTTGTTCCCTGTACACTACCTTTGAAGACTTCGTCTGCACGTGAGGCATACTGCTCTGCTAATTGCTTTAAATCTTCGTTGTTGAAATAATGGGATACTGTTTGGCTATACTATAGGAATATTTATACAAAGTATTTATGCATCACTTGTTCAATGCTTTTATTATCCATCCTAGCATGGCTAAGAATGTGGATACTTTTTCTCAGTGACAGCACAGTCAAATACCAGCTGTTATTAATTCAATGGATAACTATTTTCAGGAGTAAGCATGTCATTGCAATCGATATTGATCCAAAGAGAATAGACTTAGCTCAATATAATGCTGCCATCTATGGAGTTCATGACCAGATAGACTTTATTAGAGGTGATTCTTTTGTTTTGGCTCTTAATTTGAAGGTAACAAGTTTCTCTATTCTCAAAAGGTTAATAAATTTTATGTTTATAGTAGAAGTCTCTGTCATCGTTCTTATGGATGCTTTGGCTGCTTCTTTCAAAGGAAGGTTGAGAAAAATCTTTGTTTAGCCATTGCAAGAGAGTGGTCTTTCATTTCGTGCTACTATTTTCTTCCTGTGAAATAATTCAGCACTAGAATTCTTTTTCCCGAATCCCTGCTTGTCAGATATAGTTTGTATTTATTTTGTGTGTGATAGTTTATTTCAGTTTTGATGGCACTCTAGTTATTCTCTTTGATCGTGAAAATCTCCGTTCAAGTTTTGCCCTCTCTCCTTCCTTCTCTCCTCTACCTACTTTCAAGATTTAAAATTGTCTTTGCTTTGCTTCAGGCGGATGTAGTCTTTATGTCACCACCTTGGGGGGGACCAGACTATTTGAAGGAAAGAACATTTGACATGAAAACCATGCTTAGGCCGCATGATGGGTATGCAATTTTAGATTTTCCTCAAGACTTCTGCCTCGGTTCTTATATTTCTCAAACAGTACTTCTGAATTTGTGCATCTCTTTGTTATTACTACAGGAACTTCCTCTTCAGCATTGGCAGGGGAATCGCCTCCAAAGTTGTCATGTTCCTCCCAAGAAATGTTGATATCAATGAGTTGGCAGAATTGTCACTGTCCGCGAATCCACCATGGTCATTAGAGGTATTCATCCAGCATTCAAAACTGTGTTAAAGTTATGAAGAGAATGGGTTTCACTGTGATTGACTCATACACTGTATTTTAACTCTGATACTGCATATGTCTTCAGGTGGAGAAGAATTACTTAAATGGCAAATTGAAGGCCATTACAGCATACTTCTGTAAACCTTCCTGATAAGCCGCGGTTGCATAAATTTGGTAATCTCTTTCGCTACATCAGATTGATTACGTGCCAATTTTCAGGGATAGCCGACTTTCTTGGTTTTTCATGTATATTAGCCCATGGATCTGGCGCCAAGATACATGTGAATTGTGAATTACTCCAGATACATGTATCTAGTGTGATTCACATGTATCTGATATACATACGAATCTCGCTCGCCTATCTGTCGATTTTGTGTATCTAGTAGCAAAAATGCATGTATCTAAGTGTACGATACGTAGGAAACTCTTAATTAGTAAGTAACATTTACGAATCTCCCTCGCCTATCTCTCGATTTTGTGTATCTAGTAGAAAAAATATATGTATCTAAGTGTACGTAGGGAACTCTTAATTAGTGGCAAGATAAGTAATATTTACGAATCTCGCTCGCCTATCTCTCGATTTTGTAATGTTCAAATGTTTCTTTCTTTTTCTTATGGTGGGTTAAAGCTAAATAGCTATAGCATACCATGTCATGCTCAATCAAATAATGATACGATTTGAAGAAAGCATAATAGCTCACCAGAGCTAGCCTAATGACATCGAAAACATATTAAAATTTTAATGACACCAAAAACATATTACAGTTTTAAGTGATTCACTGAATCGATGAGACCATAGAAATTGTATCTCATTAAGGTCCATGAACCTATACAAAGTTAAAAATACCTTCCTTCTTTCTAAACTTGAATTAATGTCACAATTTGGTAATACAATCAATATGAATTTTGTATCATAACTTAAACATCAACCTCTAAAGGAGTACAATGGAACAAATTAAGTTACAAGTTAATCTTGTTTAAGACCTTGTGATTGAGGGAGATGAAGATTAGTTCCTAAACGAGTAAGATTAACATAATCTACTGGACCATGAGCCGATAATCCTGGAATAATTAATCCCATCATTCTAAAAATTATCTCAGACCAACTTTGTTTGTAATCGTTTCCCTTAATCCAAGGGAGAATAAAACTCCTAATTAGCTCAAAAACAGCATTCAACACCTTTGGTAAAACCCAAAGCAATGAGAAGTAATTCTTGTTTGGTTCTTCCTCCAAAACCTACAATTAGTAACAAATTAAGACATTTTTTAGTATTAGCTCTTAAAATATGATCTAAAGTAATTTTTATGTAGCTTCTGAATATGTAAATTTCATTTTATAATTTTTATATTCTTTATAATTACTGTTTGAATTAATGCTAAAAACTAAATATATTGACCCTCGTACTCTGGTCTCCACTAGTTATGAATAGTGAGTACTCATACTCATCATTTTAAAATCCTGGATTCTTTACTGATCGAGATCGATCATATAAGCATGACAAGTACTTTCAAGAATAGTGATATAATGGTGTACTACTATATATTTACTAAAACTTCTGAATCAATCGTACTGTACAGATAGATTAGAAAATTTACCTTGCCACGATAGAGGCTGTTGTAGAACAAACATGATCCAAAATGCTTGAAGAATAGTGTTTTGTCATCATAAGGCAATCTTGGCACCATATCATTGCAATAAACATATCTATAATATTTCACATCAAATTTCTTCAATTTCTCCATCATGAAAATCCCAAATTGTTCATCTCCAACTCTTGGTTGGCCAAAAGTGTAAACTCCTTCCAATTTATCTAATAGCCATTCTTCTTCATGTAAAATTAATATTGATGAAAATAATATTGCTAATGCACCACCTAAACTATGTCCTGTTATTATAAACTTTGCTTTTTCATTTTTACTTAATATTTTCTTTAATTCTTCTCTTATTTTATAATATGCAAATTCTTTAGAATTATTATTATTTTGTTCTTGGGCTTCTTGGTTTATTTGTTTGGGCCATCCAATGGGCTTTTGTAACCCTAAGGCTTTCATAAAGCCTGCATGGATTTTACCAAGGCCTTCAAGTTCATACCATGATAAATCTATATCTGTGATCCATGCATTTGCATTAAATGGGCTTGTCCCTCTAAATGCTACCACTATTAAATTTGGATCTTCAATTTTGTCTTGAAACATTATAGCTTGAGTTGAATATTGTTCCTCATAAGCTACAAAAAAAAAAAAAAAAAAAAGTTAAATCGGGGTACGGGAAGGGGAAATAGGAAACGGGATTACTAGATGGGAGTTTAACCCTTACCAATAAGGTGAAAGATCAGGCAATCGTCAACCAACTCGACTATAAAAGAAAAGTGAAAATCGAGTGTGTTTTTGAAGAAAATATCTATGTATACAATGTATATCATTATAGGGAGGAATCAAAGTTCGAACAAAAGGATTAAAGACTGCATTGAACAAATATGTGTGCAAACTTTTTTAAAATGTATATATATGGTATATTTTTTTGTCGATGAAGGAAATTTAATTGAAGCTTTGATACGGTATATAGTGATAGTATAAATAAAAAAAAATCACCGTACATATATAATCTAATTTTGTACCCAAATTTAAGTTTACTTTAGAAGAAAAAACAAACACTATTTTATTGAAAATAAAAATGACCGTAAATCCAAAGAAGTTGGAATTTTTTTAAAATAAAATATGGATGTTCGATCAGCTTGGATGCATCTCAATTAATTTTATGAGATATCTAGCCGCTTCCACCGACCAAAAGTATCAAAGTATTTTTTTTTTAATAAATTAGTGTTGATCATGTCTTTGACTCAAATTTAAAGTTTAATATTATTTTGAAATTAATATAAGAGGTTGGTGCTAAAAGATCAAGGCGTACATTTTGGATCAGTCAATAAAATATAGCAATATTTATTGTATTAAATTAATTTATGCTAGCTAGTGCACATACATCAAGTTTTAATTTCTTAATAATAACGCTAAAAGTAAAAAAAAAAAATAACACTAATTTTATTAATTAAATACAAGTAGCTACAACTAGATTTTAAAATTGATGTAATTAATGCACTTAGAGGACATCACTTCAAGTCACCTAAAATGGGAATCTTATTCTTAATTATAAATTAGTTTAAACTAATCACCTACCTAAATTACTAATTTTTTCACCAACCAGCATTTCATTTTACGTTTTCTAAGAAAAATAAAATGTTGTTTATAATTATTTTCTATTTTGAAATCTTCTTAATTAAGTTTGGTTAGTGTCTGAGCAATTTAAGAAAAAATAGAATATAAAAACATTAATACATATATAAAATTATTTTTATTATCCGTATATATAAGTGAAATCCTATTCTAATTTACACCTAAACGTAATTATTGAAAAGACCTAATCAACTCATAAAAATAAGATTCGGTCAACTCACTCGAATTTACTTTTTTATTAGCTATATTTATTTTAATCTGTTCAAATTCAATCTTTTCGCAACTTTTTAATATATTTAAAGAAATAAAAGATCCGACTTACCATTCCAGAAATTATACAACCCCAAGAAATGCATCTGCAGGAAAATAAAAAAACAATTTATGAATATTTTTTCAGTAATTTTTTTTAAATATTATAATTATTATAAAGAATAATAATTTACCTGCCAATGCTTTTGAATTACTATCTTATTTAGTGCTTCATTTTCATAAGATAATTTAGCAGCCATAATTGACACGTGTCGATTATATCTTATGTCCCCAATTTTTATTTTCTTGTCTAATTCCACCCTTAAATCAAGATTTCCGATCATCGATTTGAATTTTTCCGATGACTTTTCCGGCCTCACTACTTTTCCTACAATTATACGATGAAATATATTATTTATATACACTGACAGTATTGAAAATTTATAATACTAGTAAATATTAAACAATGCACATAAAGAAAAAGAAATAGTAGAAAAATAATTAATTTTGAAATCCACGTCATGACATTTTTATTGTTCAACTTAATTTTGTTTCACTAATGTGGGTCGTGGTGAGATGGTTGGAATCTCTCCACGTATCCGTGATCAGAAATTTCAAGATGAGAATTCAGATTTAGTCGAACGCAATACAAATATTAAACACCAGATAAAAAAACTAAATTTATTTCGTAATATTTTAATTTGGTGAATTGTTTTTTCTTGTAGGATTATTGTGATATTTTTTAATCAATTACGGAGTGTTCCAAGACCTGATATTATACATTAATTACTATGAATATTGTGATAAAATACTAATATTAACTATTATTTCTTAACAAACGTACAAATTTTAAAGTGGACAAGTAAAAATAAATTTGACGGAATATTATTCATAGCAAGTCAAAGAAGATTTATATTTTCAAACTTGTAAATGAGAATAATGCATGTCTTGTTTAGGTACTATGCATGAACTATGCATTTTGATTTCATTTTACTTGCATGTCTATAAACTATAAAAAAAATCAATTTAATTTCCACCAGAAATTTTTTGAAAATATTCCATCTTCTATTATAAAAATAAGATAAAAAACAAAGAAAACTTTATTAAAACTGAGAATCTGAAAATGGAAGCATTTTAATTATGGGTACATAAAACAGAAAATTGGATCATTAATTGTTTGAAAAAAAATATTCAGAAGTGTAACAGTTGATATGATATGCCACATCATCTTTCCAGCACCAAAAAATTGATTTTCCAACTAAAATATAGTTCATTTTTTGGAAAATTGTATATATCAAGTGGCATTACTTAATAATATAGTTTAGCTATGACCGTAACCGCTACGATCTCTGTTCTTCAAATGAAAACTGGGTAAATCTTAACTGTGTAATAAGCCTATAAACCACACAGTGATGTAATTAAACCGCTCTTAACAAGCCCTATGCAACAAGCTCAACTCAGAAGGTATTGAGGGGGGATCGATCTCGGGTCATCCGTGTGGAATATAACCACCCTCCAATCCAACTGAGTCATCCGGAAGGACTAGTTTAACTAAGTCGATAAATCCTCCAACACTAAAAAAAAAAAAAAAATCCAAAAGGACACTCATCGCCAGATTGACTAAATTTATCGAAATTTCACCTTTTTTTAACTTTTTAATAGTGATCATTTGATAATTCAACTCTGAATAGCAATTGAAATAAAATTAAAGAGAGAACATATATATATATATATATATTATATAATATGATAATTAAAGTCGAAATAATGTACGTACCTTGTAATATATTGAAGAAAAGTTGAATAAAACCACCATTAAAAGAAGGATAATTCTGCAAAAGTTCCATAAAAGAACCTAAATTTTCCATAGGATTTTTGAACCAAAAGAACAATCTTTGCAACACAATGGAGATAAAAATGAGCCATCGTCGACGAAAACCTCGAATCGTCGATGCAACTCCGATCGAAACATCGAAGAAATTTCTTTTATCTAAGTTACTAGAATAGAAAATACGAATAAAATCAAAGTAACTAGCTTCTTGTGCCTTTAATTCAAAGTAATCTTTACAAAATTCTTCTTCATTATTGTTAGCCATAGATTATTATAGTTTGTTGTAACTTAGAAGAAATATATGTATGAATAGTTCATGATGTTCTCATTTTGTCTATATTTATATAAGTTGTATGGTCTTAAAAGGTGTGTTTGGTTGGAAGAAAAAGGTTTTCAAGGAAAACAAGTCATATATATAGTTATCTTATTTATTTTCTAGCGTTTTATAAATACGTAAAAAAGAATATACTATTCTATATAAATATTTGATTATAATTAAGGAAAATACTATGGTGGTGATGATTATGGGGTCGGAAACAGAGACAACATATACTGGTACATGCAACATGGTTCATCTAACTGCTAAATATAAAACAATAGATGAAACAATAACTTTAAATACTGAACCTATAAGATTTAAATCTTGAACCTGTCAGTACCGAGAAGACAATAATTAGCATGGGCAGTCATTCATGTATTTGTTTTCTCTATTTTTCATTAAGGGAATTATTATTTTTCAAATATATTAATCAACTATATAAATCTAAGAAAATTAAAAAATATTTTTTACCATACCAAACACACCCTAATAGAGAGCTGAGATTTTCAATTAAGAAACACGGTTTACTAATAAATAATTCAAAATATAAATAATCTAATCTCCACATATATGTAATTTTTAAAATATATATATTATTGTCGATTGTCAAAGTTTTAGTTAAAGTAAATAAATTCCAAGTACACGCGATGTCTTACTTTGTCTTTGGTCTAAAATGTTCAAATTTATTAAAAATTATATTTAATAAGAAGTGTTTTTTTGAATAAAAAAATACTTTTAAAAATTAGTTGTTTGCATGTATTTGGAAATAAATTTGTGCTTGGCATAAATTTCAAAAATGCTTCTGAAAAAAAAAATTGAATTTTGGAAATCGATTTTTATTATAATTCAAAAATAGTTTTTTTTTTTCTTTTGACTTAACAAATAACTCTATATAATAGATATTTCTTTAAAACTTTTGAAAAGCTTACTATGATATTTTTTTATGTTTTTGAATAAAGTTTTTTTGGATCGACATTTTAAAAATACAAATAAATATACCAAAGAAGAAAAGTAGATATAATATGCTAATATCAATTATATGGCATTTAAAAGTTTACAATTTTTAACTTGTATTTGTATATATTGATGAAAAATTGTAATTTAATATTATTATTGCAAGTTGTAGCTAGCTAGATTGACCACTTCATCAAGCTATGATGATTGGTAGAATTTCAAAGGAACTCAATTATGTATAGTGTTCCTTCTTTGATTTTTTTACCGTGATTAACGCGTCACATATAGAATTCAGATATTTTAAAATAATTATCGAGTTTTAACTTTAATTTTATTATTAGATTTTTTTCGTATTTGTTTTATTATGATTTATTTGAGCAGAGCATTTATTGAAAAAACTTTCTCAATAGTTTATAAGATAAGAATAAGATTATGTATATATCATTTGCTTAGTTGTTAATTTCGTTGAAAAGGGTAACATTTACCTTTGTTTCTTTTTCATCTTCAATTTTCAAACTTTCATTAGAAACTTTCAAACTTCTAATTGTTAGGTATAAAAAATAATTGATATTTCTTACTGAATAAAAAATTCAAGATGGCTTTGGAGTTGTTAAATCGTACATGAGTTAATTGTTGACTTAAATAATTTTAAGATTTAATTAAAATATTTATTATTTTAATCATTGGAAACATCATGGCAATTACTAAGAAGTTAATTACTTGTACTCGAACCATTCATCCTTAATAAGATATTTCGAATTATAATCTTGAAAATTAGCAAAGCTATATTCTCTTTAACGAATCTTATCGTTCAATACATTATGAATCTGAATTAATGAAGCTCAAAATAAATACCAAAAAAATTATCTATCGCCCTCGTTGTAAAATATTTCCGTAAAAAATAATATCTACCAAAAGAAATAGACCAGAGAAGCATTCCAACTTTAATTCCAAACCAATACAAATAAAAGTCCTCCATCACTCTTGGGCCAAATTGGGTGACTTCTTCACCTTTAATATCGCATTTATATCGAATTTTCTAAAAATGTACTATTTTTGAAAAAATCTGACACATACATATTAAGATGCTTTAAGAATTCGAGCAACATAACTTTTAGATGAATGTACTTATGGGCAATGCACGATATCCATTTTCGATTTAAATTACTCTATATATAAAGTCCAAAGAATAAAAAGAAAAAACAAATTAAAGTATATATAATAGTAACTATAAAAATATTCTTTTTTTCTACGTTGTATTGATAATCAATAGCGATAAATTAAAATTCTAAACCTTTGATTAAAATTGTCCACTAATATATATTCTTTTAAATTGTCATTTTTTTCTATTCTTAGGCAAAATACAAATTGTTTTCGATACAAAACAGGAAATTTGTTTGTACGAGAAAAAGGAAAGAAAGTAAAGATTAATTAATATCTAGCACTATGAAAAAACATAGACATTGAACTTAATTTGATCGAAACGCTAGTTCATAAGATGAAAATTGTTTAAGATTATATAAGAAAATTCATATTTAGCACACGTTCAAGAGTGAATTTCTATAGAGCGTGTATGATATGACATGGGATCCAACTTTAGATAAATTAAGAAATTTAAATAAATATGGGCTTCGATATCATAATTTAAAAAATAATTTTTTAAGTTTAATTTAAACTAAAAGATAGCTCATGAGGGAGGATTGTTCAAAATCACATAAATATGTTTATTTTGAAATTTCAAACAGTGAGGGATCAAAAATACCAAAAGAAAAATCTAAATTAAATACGAGTTTGAACTTTGTCACGCCTCAGAAGAACCAATGATTTATATAACTATTATACTATAGTATGCATCATATATATATATATATATATATATATATATAAGTAATTTATGTTAATAATAAAATATGAGGGGAAAAAGTTATTTTCTTAATAAAACAAATTCATTATTAATTATTAGGTACTGTGATAAAAGAATGGAGAAAGTTTGGAAAATATTCCATCTTCTATGATAAAAGAAGAAACAAAGAAGACTTCATAAAAATTAGGAAATTTAAAAATGGAGGTATTTTAAGGCTACATCGGATTAAACGTAAAGCAAACACTCGTTTGGTAGAGTTTTACGCGATAAGAGATGTTCGTAAATTGAATGATTATTCAGAAAAAAATTCAAAAGTTTAGCAGATGATTTGACATGTCACATTATTTTCTGTCAGTCTGCGATAAAAGAAGAAATAAATAACATACTTCATAAATATTCCGAAATCTAAAAATGGAAGCATTTATGAGTATATAGAATCAAATGTTAAAGCAACAATTTTTTGGTAGAGTTTTAGGTGACAATAAACATTCGCAAATTAAATGATTGTTTGAAAAAAATTCAAAAGTTTAACAAATGATATGACATGTACCATAAAAAATTGATTTTCCTGTAGAAATGATTTCCTTTATAATTTGGGAGGACTGGATCAAGTAACAACACTTCATAAATTTGTTGGGTGGTCTTGGGCCTTCTCAACCCAAAAGCTAGCTCAAAGGTTGAGGCTTTCCCTCACACTTATAAATTGACCACCAGCCCCTTCCACTTCCGATGTGGGATAACCCAACAATCTCCCCCTTCACACATCGGGCCTTGGGCTGGAGAGCGACAACCCAGTTTCTCCCGGTGGGCTGAGACTTGTTGACAACCTGGGCTCTGATACCAATGTTGGGTGGTCTTGGGCCTTCTCAACCCAAAAGCTAGCTCAAAGGTTGAGGCTTTCCCTCACACTTATAAATTGACCACCAGCCCCTTCCACTTCCGATGTGGGATAACCCAACAAAATTATCCACCACTAAAAAAATACATATTTCTGAGCGGAATGGATTAGAGGAATATTCAACTGAGTAAATTCGCGCAAACAAAAACTCTTTTTGATTAGGGATGATAATCGCTATGGGGAGGGTCTGTTACCTACCATAAGTAGGAACTCACAAAAGACTATAAACGACTTTTCGAGAAAAGACAAAAGAAAGTGTGAACCTAAGCCAAGAGGCGTTGATTGTGCGAGATCATTATGATTGGAGGAAGCCCATTCGACAACCATAATAGGCTCTATAACTGGATCACGCACGCTAAGAACACAACGGATTAGAGGGGACAAGAGGTTCCACTCATCAAAGTGTGTGTTTTCCATCAATCATCCGAATCTACATCGTGTATCAACAGATTATGGTTTCGAGGGTCATCCATTACGACAAGACAAGTGCTTATTGAAATATAATCGAAAATACGAAACTTCAAATAAAGTCCTTAGGCAAAAACATTTTCTGAGATATCCTTCCAAATTTCATGATTTCTTTTAAATAATGACCATTTGAAAAATCAACTCCAACAGAACATTAAAAAGAGAATTGACTAAGAATAATGTGTACGATACACCGAAAATTATTTTTCAAAAAACTAAATGTTTTTTTTATCAGCCCATGGATCTGGCGCCTATTGCACTCAAATTCTTTCCTAAAAAAAAACTTTATGATGATCTCCGTAATGAGTAGAGGACGAATTGAGTATAGTCCCACTCATTTTAAGGCATAATTTCGCACTTACGATCCAACTTTAGGAATTAGCCAACTTTCTTGTTTTTTTCGTGTGTTTTAGATCATGGATCTGGCGCTCAAATACATGTGAATCACCCCAGATACATGTATCTAAGATACATACGAATTTCGGTCTTTTGTCTCCTCAAACTCGCTCGCCTCTCTCCTTATTTTGTATATATAGTAGCAAAAAATATGTATCTAAATATAAGATACGTATAAAACTTTTAATTAATGGTAAGATATGTCATATATTTAAAATATAAGTAATAATTTAATGATATATATGTCAGTAAAGTATGTTTGTAAATTCTCCTTTAATTTTTGGGCTATCAAACAAGACAGGCCCATAGTAATATGTCATTTCCAAATGGTCCAGTTTTTCTATTTGGGATTTTTCAATCCTTTTTTCATGAATAATTGTATATAATAGCAAAATAATAATCTAAAATAAATGGATTAGCTAGGATTTAATTTAATTGTGCTCCATAGCAAACGTTTGCCAAAATTTATCAGTCGCCTCTCTCCAGAAAAACTCGCTCGCCACTCTCCCATTCTCGCTTCAATCTCTCGCTCGCTTTCTCACTTTTTATACAAACACAAGTGTATAAAAATTGTTTCTATTTGTATAAAGTAGAGGAAATTGTATAAATACATATATTTTTGTTCCCCTCTCTCCCCTCTTCCAGATCTCGCTCGCCACTCTTCCAAATCTCGCTCGTCACCCTCGCCTTTCTCACTTATACAAACAGAAGAGAAATGTATAAATTGCGTTTCTGTTTGTATAAAGCATGAGAAAATTATATATACACATGCAAGTACATATATTTTCGTCCTATACACTTATAATTATACAATAAGAATACTCCCCTGCCTAGTTTCTTTTGCCTTTCTCTCTTTCTCATTTTATACAATTCGATTCAATTGTATACTCCCTGCCCAAGTCTCTTTTGTCTTTCTCTCTTTCTCATTTTATACAAATTCAAATTGTATATAATTGTTCTATACACTTATAATCATACAATTCATTTTATATACTTCGTTTTAATACAATTCTCTGTCCAAGTGTCTTTCTTTTTATCGTTTTATACACTTCGTTTTATACAATTCGCTTCAATTGTATATGTATAGCGAATTATACAGTTTCTATGTTTGCTATGGAGCGCAATTATGCAAACTTTGCTATAGCATACAAATATGAATTTTTTATTTGCTATATGTGAAAGTTCCTATTGTGAAATAGAAAAAGATCAAACATTAATTGGAATATCCATTTGGTAAAAATCCCTATAATGGAAAATTACATGGGATGAAAAACATCCTTAAGTAATTAGTTAATAAGGGTATAATTTAATTTATTTATGGTCAGTAAGTATAGTTTTAGTTTTTTTGTCATAATTAGTGGGATCCACTATCTATTTGTATACGGAATAAAAGTAATCAAATTTTGTATATGTACAAAATCAAATTTATCTCTCATATTCTCATTCCATATCTTTCTCTTAAAATCATTCTTCCCTTCTAATTTGAATTTCGAATTGAGAATTTTAAGTTTCTCCCTCCAATTGTACTTTCACTTTTCGCATGTAAGTATCAAATTCGTGGCTTTCAATATTTTTTTTTCGTGATTCCTTCTTCAACAATTGTATATGTAGTATGCTTATTAGTTTTTTCATATATTTTTTTATTACTTATCAGAAACAAGTCTTTCAAAATCAGAATGGATGATTCCTCTCCATCTATGAGAATTACGAGAGGTATGCCATTGCATGTTAATGTTATTGATAATCCACTTTCGTTTCAATTGGGTTAACTCAGAATTGTGGGGTCAATGTTGGGTCTATGACAAAACATAAACAAGTTCAAGTTGAACAATCTATTAAGGAATTGAGATCCAAGAAAAAAATATGACTCAATGGCAATTCAGAAAGTCATCAACAATGTGAAATCTAGCGACATTAAAATTGTTGAAGGTGAAAGTAAGAGAAACTTCATAAACATTGATTCAGAGGAGTTTGAATCAGCCTCATCAAAACTGCACAAATCTGAAGAACATCAGGTAGTGTAATTTATATACAAATTACTAAAGTTATGTATATAGTTGGGTTGTATATTAAGGTAATATATACAAAATATTATGAGACAATTGTTATTTATATATTCTATCAGTTGTATACCAATTACTAAAATTATGTATATAGTGGATTGTATATTAAGGTAACATATACAAAGTCTTATAAGACAACATGTATTTATATACAAATATTTAGTTTTGTATAAAAGAAATTTTTTAAAATTAATTTATATATATATATATATATATATATATATATATATATACAAAAATATATAGTACATTATACAAATTCGTCGATATATAAAAAAAACATGAACATCATAAAATATTATATATATAAATATTACACACTCAAGTATACAAACAAATTTTAAGCTCAACAGAATACAATTGACAAATGAATATTATATAATCAGTGTACGTAATCATTATTTTTTTAAATTTTTTTATGTAATAACATATGCACATATACAAATATAATACATATATCAAAATTATTGTACATTATACAAATTCCTAGATATATACAAAAAATAGGAACATAATAAAATATTGTATACAAACATATTATACAAAAAATATTAAAAGCAAATACAGATTATGATGTCACATATACAGTTACTAATACATAATCAATTATACACAATTATTGTATAAAAAATTATATACAATATCTCGAACATATACAATATAATCAATATAATCAATATAATCAATATATATAGGGTCATTAACGCCTGAGTGTTTTATAGTTTTATCTAAAAAAAATTAAATTTTTTTTTAATGCTTCATTTGTGTGCTATAGAATTGATATTGTCTTTCAATTGCTTTATAATTCTCTTTTTAGGAAAATATTTGATTTTGAATATTTTGCTTAAATCATGGGATTATGTGAATTTATTGTTACCATCTTTTGTGCTACTTCTATCATTTACTGAAAAAGTAAATTTTTGTATAAATTTAAAGAAACGTTTTATACAAATTTAAGTCACATAACAAACTAAACTATACCCATGAAATGTAATTATGTAAACTATATCCATAGAATGTTATTTCATAACATCAATTTGACATGTATGAAATTTTCCCAAATATAATTACCCAAAAATGAGAAAATAATAGTGATTTTATTTACTTCCTTTGTTGTATACTCCTTCTGTTCATTCTTTCTTAGCCATTTTGGATTTTGTATGTCTCAAAAGAAAATAATTAATATGAACATTATACGATAATATTCATTATTATATGATGTATAGTTTTAAGTCATGAAAAATGATTTGGAGAATAAGTAATTCACGTTACCGATAAAATATGAAAATATAATATGTCTTTCTCTTTAAGTCTTTATGATACTAGAAATATGACATGTAAAAGTGAATGTTTTAGCAAGTAGGGTATTCAAATGTACATCATCAATGTAGCATATAAACTTCTTGCACATTTGATATAAGTTTCTTGTGTTCACTATTTTGCCTTTTTACTTAAATAAAGAAAATTCATTATTTTCTTATATGATACTTAATAACATTAAGAAAGTACTAAAGTTATTATTTAATTTTTCATATTTTCAACTTTGTCTGATATTTTAGAATTTTCAAATAAATTACTCAAGTCATCATATATGGCAATAAGATTTTTGACAAGAAGATCAATATGGTGTATTAACACAAATGCCTACCTTGAATAATACAAATGTTCAACTTGAATGATACAAATAAATTCTCTCTTTACATATTCAATGCCCCTAAATAAATAAAAACAAAAATTAAAAATTATAAGAATATTTTTATTAGTCATGAATATTAAAATAAATAAATTAGAACAAATTCCTTTATCTCCTGTAGCACGAATTGTCAATCCAAAGCAAACAATACTCAAAATATTAAAATAATAAGAGATTAGTGACGATAAAGATTTCTTAACTCAAATTCATTCAATGAGTTAGTAATACTTGAGTTTCTAATAAAATTTTCAATCGGGCATCTTTCTTATATTCATATCCTATAAACACAAGAAAAGAGATTTAGGAAAAGACACTCATAACTTCAACTCTATGACACGACACAAGACTAACAAAGAAAGTGAAACTTCTACCATCCTATAGCCTCTCGAAGCCATATATTCCTTTAATTCCTAATTTACCCAAACATTAAAGTATTAGGTTCCTATTAGGTTTCTAGTGTTAGTTAAAGTGTTGTTTACAAATTGTTATCAAAATATAAACCACATAATTTTTATATTTAAATTGACTATGAATGAAATTATTCCAAATATTGACTCTATATAATAATAATAATAATAATAATAATAATAATAACAATAATAATAATAATAATATATTTTGGGTACGATGATAAATTTTTGTCGAGAAAATAATAATCAAGAACGAAAAATTATGCAACAATCGTATTTATTGATTTAAAGTGCGAGTGTTACGATTTCTATTATTCCTAAATTTCCCCTTTTGGATATAATTCTAGGGCTCTTGATCCTGTTCTTTAATCTTTGATGAACTTGGACTTTAACTTTATCTTGATCTTGACCTGAACTTTATCTTGATCTTAACTTGAACTTTATCTTGATCTTGATCTTCTAGTTGAATTCAAGGGCTTTGAACTTGATCTTGAATCTGATGGACTTGATCATGATCGTTCTTGATCTTGAACTTGACTTCTAGTTGAATTCAAGGACTTCGAGCTTGATCTTGAATCAGACAGGGCTTCGAGCTTGATCTTGAATCCGATCGTCTTGATCTTGATCGTTCTTCAACTTGAACTTTATCTTGATCTTGACTTCTTCAAATCAAGAACTTGAACACTTGAATTATGAATCTATGAATTCTTGAATTCCACGAGTTTTCTCTATCTAATTCTTGTTAGAATTCTTGATTCCCTTTCTGAATTATGAGGACCCTATTTATAGTTTCAGAATAGAGAAGTTGTTATAGGAATAGAATTTTCCTTCGGCCAATCAGATTTAAGTGACATGACATGTGTTTCATGGAGTGAGCTTTAATTAAAGGGAAACTACATGAAATATCCACTCTCTCATATATACTTAATTACAGCCCATACCTTCCCCCCCCAAAAAAAAATAAAAAAAATAAAAAATCATTAAGGCTGATAATATTTTTGCTTATCATATAATATATTGATATCATTAAGACTGATAATTTTCGCTTGATTGGTACTAAATCGGTATCATATATTGTATTGGTATCATTAAGTTTGATAAATTCTCTTAGCTTAATACTAAATCAGTATCATATATTGTATTAGTATCATTAAAGTTGAATATGTTGCTTAGCTTGATACTAAATCAATACATATAATGTATTGATATCATTAAGATTTCTTGTTCAGAAATTACTCATTAGTTATTGATACTAAATCAGTATATTTTAGTATTAATTAAGCGAAATTTTTAGCCTTAATGATATCAATATAATATATGATACTGATTTAGTATCAGTTGAGAAAAATTATCAACCTTAATTATACCAATACAATATATGATGTTGATTTAGTATTACTTAAGCAAAACTAGTTAGGGCTATATGGTGTATTTATTTAGTAGGGTATGAATGTAAGAAATGTAAGTTTGTAATTATTTTGTTTTTATGGGATATTTTCTTAGTTTCACCTCAATTAAATCTATGTTTATTAGATTTAAATAATTAAATTAATTATATTAATTCATAATACTTATTTCGACTAATATATTTATAAATTTAATATAATCCATATATTTTATAAATTTATATTTAATAAATTTTAAATAACTACACATTCATCAATACATTAAAATCATGTCAAGAGAGTGTAGACTAATCTATACATGCCTTCTTAAATATATTTTTTATATACAATTCACGAGCCATGAGGCATATACATATTAAAAGAAAATTTTGTTCATTACATAAACACACAAATCAATTCCTTTTTGTTATGTATTGGATTTTTTAATTTTTAAAATCTACTTTTATTCTCTCTTTTTCTTTTGTTGGTGGGTGTGCATAATGAAATAATATACCTTATTTAATTAATTGAACTTATTGAATCATTTTATTACTTATAATTACTCGTAAAGTTCACTTTTTATGCTTATAATTTTAGAATGTTTTACATTTGGTTGATAAGATGCAATATAGTAGGGGAGATTTATAATTGAATTCATGAAAATTCACTAATTTTGATTCAAGACTATATTTATATATTAAGATCAAAGTTGTTGGTGTTGGATTGTAATATATTCATATTGACAAGAATTTATCTTAACTTAATATTATATATTTAATTTATTCAGAATCTAATAAGCGATAGAAATTATAATTCAGACCTATAAACTTAAAAATATTAATATATCCTTAAATTATAGCATCTTTTATCATTTGAACGATATATAGGGTTAAGCCTTGTTCAATTGTGTTGGAACATAGACCTTAAAATCACTTTTAGTTTTTAAAATGTTAAATCTTCATATTATATTATTCACGCTTCATAATTGATTTTTGAAGTTGAGTTAGTAATTTAGTTCATAATTTTTTTTCTTTAATGTATGATTAAAAAATATTTCAACTATGATATAAATCATTGGTAACGTAGCCAAATATCAAACGACATCATTTCGTGGTTCATAAATGTTTAAAAACAATATCATAAAAAAAAATACAATATCATAAGAGACCACCGCCAAAAATGTCAGTCATTCACGTGAATTTCGTGTGCATATTTTTTATTATTATTCTTGTTTCGTATCTGATACTTACGTTAGAGTTTGATTAAATTTAAATATATATATATTGCGTAACTCATTTTGTGACAACACAATTTCTTCCATTCTCAAAAATTTTAAATCGAGACATCTTATTAAGAGGAAAAAAAATTAATAGTTCATCGCTTGAAATCACATCCTCCATGTTGGGTGGAATAATTAAAAGAGTTTGTGGCTATTAGTATAGAATTAATATTAAGTAAATAATATTTTTATTTACTTAGTTATATTCTTAATACAAATAATGGAAATAGATTTACAATTTCTAGAACATGCAGTACTTATCAAAAAAAATATGAGTAAAACTATACCTAGCTATTACTTTAGAAAAATAACTCAATTTCAACCAAGTATATCATCAACTTTTTTGAATCATGAGGGCTATAGTAGATCAATAATATTAGGTAAATTTTAAAAAATCGCACATAAAATTACATAATTTTATAGAAAAATCATCATCAACTCACTTTTTTTTTAATCTTTTAAATTTAAATCACTTTTTCAATTTGTGTGTAATTTTCTCTGTATCGTTCCAATTTTATCGGACGCCCCCGAAGAGACCATGAATTCACTATATAAAAACATGGTTATGAACTTTTATTATTCCTCTATAGTAGTACAACTTACATAGTATATATAAACTTTATAATTAACTATATATATCATAAGAAGTGACTCTATATGTGTATTTGATATTTTCCTTTCTATTTTACAACCCCACATGAACTTATACTAAAAACAAGAACTCATTATTCAATATTTAATTTGTCACTCAAACATATAACTATCTATCTAGGGTTGAACACTTTGATGATAAGGGTAATTATAATTAGGTAAATAATTACCACTTAATGACATTGACATAGGCCTATTAATTTCAACTTTTTCAAGAGATTGAACTTGCTTCTTCAAGAATTTCATGTAATGAATTGCTTCATCTAACATTGATGCTGTGTCCATTTTTGTTCCACCTGGTACTAATCTTTGTAGTATCCTTATTTTTTCACTTATCCTTTCTCTCCTATGGCGTGCCGCCACGCTTTGAGGATCGCTCGATATCTTCACGTTTCTTCTCTTGGGCGCTTTTACTATAATCATCTAGAAATAATATTCACGTTAAATGACAAGAAAATCCATCAAATTATTGTAAACAACGAGTAATAAAAAGAAACAAGTCAACAAGTATCTCGATTTTCACATCAAGAAAAAAAATCACTAGCACAATTAGAGATTAATGACGGTCAAATTTAATAGTTAAATACTGAAATCCGTTGATAAAAGATCATTCGATATCGTCATGTTCCTTTTCTTGGATGCTTTTACTAATCTGCCAGAAATAATATTCATGATAAATAACAAGAAAAATAACCAATATCAATCAAAATATCAATAAAAATGAAAAAAGAAGAAGAAACAAATCAACATATATCTTTGATTCTCACATTAGTAAAAAAAAAAAGAAGAAAAAACACTACTAGAAAACACAAAAATTAATGAGGGTTAAATTCAATAGTCAAACAACAAAATTTGTTGGTAATCCCCAATAGTAAATTAACAACACATTAAAAGACAAATTAGTTAGTGACTATTTAATTTATTGATAGTGGTATGAATGGAAAGATACCA
The DNA here is from genome assembly GCA_022817965.1 of Solanum lycopersicoides. Taxonomy (NCBI): domain Eukaryota; kingdom Viridiplantae; phylum Streptophyta; class Magnoliopsida; order Solanales; family Solanaceae; genus Solanum; species Solanum lycopersicoides. The sequence continues at coordinate 95,197,687 of CM040629.1, read as the reverse complement.
TGAACTATCAAGCCTCTAAGTGGAAGTTGCACCCAAAGTCATTAGGTTGAGGACACGTTTGTTTATCTGAGCGTCACTAAAATATAGAGATATACATAAAAACACTAAAATTCTTACCAGATGATGGATCGATTTGAATTGGTTGCATCGCAGCTATTCTAAAAATCATCTCCCTCATAGCCACCATAGAATTTTGCTTCAATGTATGTGAAGGAAATGTACTCAAATGCGAGGCAGTGGATACTTGTTCTTTATAGTCACCTTTAACAGAAGTACACCACTTCCCATTACTACGACTCGAATTTTCTAAGAAAGGGAGGGTTATTGAAGATTCTTGACGAACTATTTGAGGAGATCTAGAGTCATTGAACAGAATGGTAGATGATGGCACATTGCTCAAGAATGTAGATGGTGAATTATGATGATCGATAATTTCAAAGAAATTATTACGATCAGTATTATTGTTATTGTTATTGTTATTGTTATTGCTTCGTCGCAGACTATAGTCCAACATTGGCATTTCATTCTCCATTTGCATCATAAGCATCATTTCCATTTGATCTTCACAAGGTGAGGATTTGAGCAAGTCAATATTATCCATATATATGACTTTTTCTCTTTTATAGAGTAAAGAAAAGAAAAAGATTATTGATGTTTGTTATTGAGAAAAGCAAAATGTACGTAGATCGAAAATTTGATTATAATTAAATCAAAGATCTAACTATACTACTATAGTATATTTGATTTTTTTGTTTTTTGAAGAAAGAAATATTGAGAGGGAAATAAAATAGTGATATATATATTGGGAACAGACTACAATAAAACTCATTGGGAAGGCTATATATAACAACTTGTAAGTACATTATTATTATTATCAATATTATTATATTAATTATATAATATGCTGTTTTAATATTTTATATTATATACACTACAAATGTTGGTAAAACTTCTCTTTCCCCTTTTTAGTTTTCGTTTTCATATGGTATTCCCTCCGTCCACTTTTACTTCTTAATTACACTGAAATATAATATCTCTATTTTAATTTGTTGAATTTTAGAAATGATATCATTTTATTCTTATTTTACCTTTAGTTAATAAATATAATCCATTTATTAATATTTAATATAGCTTTTAAAGAGATATTGCAATTAGAAAATTAGAAATTATCAATAGATAAAATTTATGCAGTTAAACAATAAAAATTATATATCAATCTCATTTAGCTATAGATTAGTAATAGATTATATATAAAAAAAATCAACAAATTTTTTAAACTTTTTAATTATGCAGCTAAACAATAAAAATTATATATCAATCCCATTTAGCTATAGATTAGTAATAGATTATATATAAAAAAAATCAACTAATTTTTTAAACTTTTTGCCAGCAAATTAGCTTAGAATTAAATTTTATAATTAATTTTATGTTTTCTAGTAGATAATATGTTAAAGTAAACACGAATAAATAATTATGGACGGAGGGGGAATAAATATCATCCAAACTATACTCTAAAAAAAAATATAGCTTAAAATCATTTTAGAATATGTAAGTCAGAGAACTTGACCTTTATAATATTCGAAGCATCTTTGACTAACTAAAAATAATTGGAAAAATACTCTACTCTTAAAGAAAATTATATTCCCAAAAAAGAAAGTTAAATATCACCTAAAAGGGTAGGAGAAATTGAAAATATTATTTTTTTAAAATATTTTTATAATAAGAAATATATAGAAGCCCACCATTTGGGATGGGTCAGATCTACATAAGTGCTTTTGATGCATGAACGGTATAAATAATTACAACCAAAATTAATCTACATTCATGGAACAATAATGTACCAGTCTAAATTTTTGCATTTAAGTTTTACGGTTTCTTGGATCTCAATTTATATGATCTTATTCAGAAAAAAAGTCAAATAAATTTTATATAAGTCGTAATTTTTTTAAATATATATAAAAGAAGAGTAGCTGAGTGTACAAAACATAACATGTAAATAAAATCTTAAGAAGAATTACACCTTAAAAGATGTGATAAGACCATCGCCAACATACACAATTTTTTATATTTAATACAAATATTAGTAATTGCTTTTACTATTTAAATTCGTAGCCTATAAATTTTACAAAAATAATTTT
>CM040629.1:95172822-95194549 GCA_022817965.1 Solanum lycopersicoides | reverse complement strand
CTATATGTGTATTTGATATTTTTCCTTTCTATTTTACAACCCCACATGAACTTATACTAAAACAAGAACTCATTATTCAATATTTGTCACTTAATTAAACATATAACTATCTATCTAGGTTTGAACACTTGATGATAAGGGTAATTATAATTAGGTAAATAATTACCACTTAATGACATTGACATAGGCCTATTAATTTCAACTTTTTCAAGAGATTGAACTTGCTTCTTCAAGAATTCATGTAATGAATTGCTTCATCTAACATTGATGCTGTGTCCATTTTTGTTCCACCTGGTACTAATCTTTGTAGTATCCTTATCTTTTCACTTATCCTTTCTCTCCTATGGCGTGCCGCCACGCTTTGAGGATCGCTCGATATCTTCACGTTTCTTCTCTTGGGCGCTTTTACTATAATCATCCAGAAATAATATTCACGTTAAATGACAAGAAAATCCATCAAATTATTGTAAACAACGAGTAATAAAAAGAAACAAGTCAACAAATATCTCGATTTTCACATCAAGAAAAAAAATCACTAGCACAATTAGAGATTAATGACGGTCAAATTTAATAGTTAAATACTGAAATCCGTTGATAAAAGATCATTCGATATCGTCATGTTCCTTTTCTTGGATGCTTTTACTAATCTGCCAGAAATAATATTCATGATAAATAACAAGAAAAATAACCAATATCAATCAAAATATCAATAAAAATGAAAAAAGAAGAAGAAACAAATCAACATATATCTTTGATTCTCACATTAGTAAAAAAAAAAAAGAAGAAAAAACACTACTAGAAAACACAAAAATTAATGAGGGTTAAATTCAATAGTCAAACAACAAAATTTGTTGGTAATCCCCAATAGTAAATTAACAACACATTAAAAGACAAATTAGTTAGTGACTATTTAATTTATTGATAGTGGTATGAATGGAAAGATACCATGAACTATCAAGCCTCTAAGTGGAAGTTGCACCCAAAGTCATTAGGTTGAGGACACGTTTATTTATCTGAGTGTCACTAAAATATAGAGATATACATAAAAATACCAAAATTCTTACCAGATGATGGATCGATTTGAATTGGTTGCATCGCAGCTATTCTAAAAATCATCTCCCTCATAGCCACCATTGAATTTCGCTTCAATGTATGTGAAGGAAATGTACACAAATGCGAGGCAGTAGATACTTGTTCTTTATAGTCACCTTTAAAAGAAGTACTCCACTTCCCATTATTACGACTCGAATTTTCCAAGAAAGGGAGGGTTATTGAAGATTCTTGACGAACTATTTGAGGAGATCTAGAGTCATTGAATGGAATGGTAGATGATGGCACATTGTTCAAGAATGTAGATGGTGAATTATGATGATCGATAATAATTTCAAAAAAATTATTACGATCAGTATTATTGTTATTATTATTGTTGTTATTGCTTCGTCGCGGACTATAGTCCAACATTGGCATTTCATTCTCCATTTGCATCATAAGCATCATTTCCATTTGATCTTCACAAGGTGAGGATTTGAGCAAGTCAATATTATCCATATATATGACTCTTTCTCTTTTATAGAGTAAAGAAAAGAAAAAGATTATTGATGTTTGTTATTGAGAAAAGCAAAATGTACGTAGATCGAAAATTTGATTATAATTAAATCAAAGATCTAACTATACTACTATAGTATATTTGATTTTTTTTTTTTTGAAGAAAGAAATATTGAGAGGGAAATAAAATAGTGATATATATATTGGGAACAGACTACAATAAAACTCATTGGGAAGGCTATATATAACAACTTGTAAGTACATTATTATTATTATCAATATTATTATATTAATTATATAATATGCTGTTTTAATATTTTATATTATATACACTACAAATGTTGGTAAAACTTCTCTTTCCCCCTTTTTAGTTTTCGTTTTCATATGGTATTCCCTCCGTCCACTTTTACTTCTTAATTACACTGAAATATAATATCTCTATTTTAATTTGTTGAATTTTAGAAATGATATCATTTTATTCTTATTTTACCTTTAGTTAATAAATATAATCCATTTATTAATATTTAATATAGCTTTTAAAGAGATATTGCAATTAGAAAATTAGAAATTATCAATAGATAAAATTTATGCAGTTAAACAATAAAAATTATATATCAATCTCATTTAGCTATAGATTAGTAATAGATTATATATAAAAAAAATCAACAAATTTTTTAAACTTTTTAATTATGCAGCTAAACAATAAAAATTATATATCAATCCCATTTAGCTATAGATTAGTAATAGATTATATATAAAAAAATCAACTAATTTTTTAAACTTTTTGCCAGCAAATTAGCTTAGAATTAAATTTTATAATTAATTTTATGTTTTCTAGTAGATAATATGTTAAAGTAAACACGAATAAATAATTATGGACGGAGGGGGAATAAATATCATCCAAACTATACTCTAAAAAAAAATATAGCTTAAAATCATTTTAGAATATGTAAGTCAGAGAACTTGACCTTTATAATATTCGAAGCATCTTTGACTAACTAAAAATAATTGGAAAAATACTCTACTCTTAAAGAAAATTATATTCCCAAAAAAGAAAGTTAAATATCACCTAAAAGGGTAGGAGAAATTGAAAATATTATTTTTTTAAAATATTTTTATAATAAGAAATATATAGAAGCCCACCATTTGGGATGGGTCAGATCTACATAAGTGCTTTTGATGCATGAACGGTATAAATAATTACAACCAAAATTAATCTACATTCATGGAACAATAATGTACCAGTCTAAATTTTTGCATTTAAGTTTTACGGTTTCTTGGATCTCAATTTATATGATCTTATTCAGAAAAAAAGTCAAATAAATTTTATATAAGTCGTAATTTTTTTAAATATATATAAAAGAAGAGTAGCTGAGTGTACAAAACATAACATGTAAATAAAATCTTAAGAAGAATTACACCTTAAAAGATGTGATAAGACCATCGCCAACATACACAATTTTTATATTTTAATACAAATATTAGTAATTGCTTTTACTATTTAAATTCGTAGCCTATAAATTTTACAAAAATAATTTTAGTGAGATTGTACTTTTTACATAGATTTCTAATTTTAAATATTTGAATTATAAGTGATTATGGCTTATAATATAAAATTTTAAATATATTAATTTTATTTCTAAAAATATAAAGAATCAGCCTTTCAAATAAAATAATATCATTTAAATTAAACCGAAAAAATATTACTTTCTTCTAACTAAGAACTTAAAACCCCACTCACATGAGAGAAGTCAGAGAGATCTCATGTAGTCATGCTCAACCCATGAAACTATATACCCCAATGTAAATGAGTCAAACTCGATATCCTGAACTTAGCGCAAATTATTAATTTATTTTTAAAATTGTCAATAATTTAAAAAACACTTATTGCTTAATTGACTAAATTTACATACACTCAATAAATAGTCTTAAACTCTTTCAGGAGTATGCAACTCTTAATAATAAAATTAAAAAGCCGAGAGGAGTATTATAAATATATACTCCTAAATTTGACGAAAATTTAAGAATGTATTTCACTCATATTGTTACATTATAGTATATTTAAATTAAGAATAAAATTAATAATTAACATAAAATTCAGGTGTGTTTTCGATAGATATATCATATTTTTTATAAAGATAGACTATAGCTGGAAATTAGGTTACATTTTTTGGGAACGCATTTCGAGGAGGATTAGGTTCTGCCATGACTACTATTGCTTCGTGTGTGTGTTTTACTAGTACTCCTATTAACTTATGTAAAAAATCAAAATTGGACACATGTGGATATATATTAGAAAACAAACTATATGTGATAAGAAGAATATACATTAAAAATAATTTAAAATAAAATTGATTTTAATAATTCTATGAAAGATTTGGAGTCAAGGTATATCAAGATTATTAGTGTGTCATATTACGAAAATTTGTCTTAACTTTGATAGCACGAGTTGAAATATCAGACTGTGTTCGTTAAGATAAAAGGTGAGATAAGTTTAAAGGTTCAATCAATGTGGAAAAGTTCGAGATCTCTAATAAACCATCATTGATGAACATTGTATAGATACGATCAATTCAATTTAAGACCTGATGCTAACGTTGTTTCAGACCATAAAGACTTTTAGTGATTCATCTCAAAGAAAGCAAAAAAAACTAACCTCATTTAGAAGTTAGTTACTTTCCTAGCTAATCGTTAATTTCCACGTGACATGTGTGAAATCACAAAATTCAAAAATATTAAATACGATTAAAATATTACTATAATTTATGAATAACGACATCGACTAAAGAGACGTTATGTTCTTTCTCTGCAAGAAACGAATTCGATTTGGATAAAAAGAAGTCTGAATACACAGATTTTGTTGTTGGAACGTTGATTTTTTTAATTTTTTTTTATAATTATTTACTTTATATTATCACTATTATTGCTGTACCTTATCTTATCTTCCCCACAAACTTAACTTTTAGTTTCCTTTTTCAATTTATTTATTATAAGTTCCAAATATGTATAGTTTGATCGTAATATTTTACTCTATTAGATCATCCTTTTATGTGTTGTAATTTGATTGACTTATACAAACTTAATACGACTGTTAATATATATATAACTTCATGTAATTTTTTTTTTGATGATTAATCATATTGTAAATATTATTTTGTGTGTAAATCAAATAATGATGTAACATAAATTACGACGAACGGTTTGCTATCATAAGTCATAAATGTTTCTCTTGTCTATCTTCTTTTCCACATGATTTTCATGTCTCCCCCCCCCCCCAAAAAAAAAAAAAAAAAAATCTTCACTGAGGCAACTTCGCTTTATTCACCTCAATTTGTGTTCTATAGGTGGGATATATAGCTTCCACGACTCTACCATCCAATCCATTTGTTATTTTGTTTCGAGTTCGAGCTTCAGATTCAGAGAAAATAAAGTCATAATAGAGTAACATGTGATTATACATTTTTAAGTAGTCATATTGTGTAAATATTTGGTATACTGATAGAGGTGGCTTAATAGAATTGATGGCTTAAAGTCAAACCATAAAATAAAGTCTTTTAGGACCAACTTTAAGTTAAATTCATAACAAACATTGCAATTAAAGTAATGATACAATACAGTACAATAAGCTTGTCATCGCTCCCAACATAATTTTTTTATTCCCAGAGAGATTCGATCCCTAGACATATAATTAAACATAAAGAGATTTCAATTATCCCACGGTATCAGTATATATACATTGTCCTGCCTCTCATAAGAGAATCCATTACATCCTATATGCATTGACACATCAATCATAAAACTTGGAAGCACGCGATCAAAGGCGGAATCAAGATTTGAACTTTATGAGTTCTAAACTCTATGATAGCGCAACATGTGTTAGTAACTGCATTCTGAATTTTATTTTTGTATATATTTACTGAATTTATTAATACAAATATTGAATTTGAACTAAAGCTACTACGTCCGTCCCTGGAATCACTATAAATACATGTACTCCTTCTGTTCCACTTGACATGTCTTGTTTTGACTAAACATGAAATTTTAGAAGGAAAAGAAAACTTTTAAATTTATGATCTTGAACTAAAGGTTACATACGTACTCGTGGACTTAAACATGTTACGTCATTCCGATAAGGTAATGTCATTAAGAGAGAAACCAAATGTTGAGTCAAAAACCTACTAAATATAGAAAAGTGATAGTCTTTTTGTTTCAGACTAAAAAGAAAAGTAAGACTCGTATCGGTATCTAGATCACTAGTGGCTTCAACAAGAAGCAGAACTGTAGAATCCATCAACAAGGCCCTTGAAAGTTACAAATCCTTGAAATTACAGGCACAAGATGATAAAAATGACATGAATTACTCCTCCGTTTCAATTTGTGTGTCTGGTTTTGACTTAACGTGGAGTTTAAGAAAGTAAAGAAGACTTGACGTGGTGTTCAAGACACATGTTACTACAGAGGATCCATTCTTATGGTAGTTGCAACAATGGGACTTTTTACAATATATTTACCACTAGTTTCAACCCAACTCAAAGATCCATAAGCAAGATTATTATTATCTACTAACAATGCACCTTCTATCCTAAGCTTGTAGCTTTGTTTTTCATACTTTCTTTGAAAAACAACTTGTGTGGTGCAACACTAACTTTATATTGTCAACTTTGAATACTTGTATCCATTTAGTATCCGACTTGCTGCTGTTCCTATTGAAATAGCCAATGAAAGATGGATAGTTTAAGTCCAATGAAGGGTTGGAACAGGAATATGAGGAGGATCTTGTGATGGCTTTTATCTGTTGGGATGTGAAGTTTAGACCACAGAGGAGATTTATGTAGTCCTCTGGTGTAACGTCGTAGATAAGTCCGGGGTCCAGTGCCTTATTTGGATTGATATAGCCAGCTCCTATGGCTAGGGAGTAGCAGCATTGTTATCTCTACCGATGTCTCGGATGGGTCCTTGTGTGTTGTCTAATGAATCGGCTGTGATCATCATGGCCGAGCGGATGGCAGCAGGGCTCCATTTGGGGTGTACCCCTTTCAGAAGTGCTGCTACACAATTAGCCATATTGTTGAAAAATGAAATGGAAGTTGGTATATTTACTTGAACATAAGTTAGTTTACTTATATATAGAAAAGTGAGAAGCCAAATTATTCCCTTTATAACAACTTCTCAATCAGTTACCATAGTTTATATATATATTGAACTTACAACTTGCAAGTCAAAGAAAGCTTCAATCTAAAAGGAACTTTCTTTGCCATTGCCTCATTTATCATGTCAAAGTTGCTTTAGTTGCACTTCACCCCATCCCTAAGTATACGTCACACTTTTCCTTTTTAGTCTGTCGCAAAAAAATATCATACTCTATTGTGGTATAATATACTCTATCCAAATCCTTCAAAAGCTATGCATGTTCGAGGATTTGAAAATAAATTGTGCCAATAGTTTTGGAAAGTTCGAGCAACATAAGTCATACTTCCTTATTTAGAAACACTTTTCGAAAGACTATCAGCTCAAGTGCATCAAATCCAAGCAAAAGAATAAGAAAGCAATGAACAAAACTTAGTAGTCCACATTCAGGGTGTCAAAATGAGCGGATTGGTTTAAAATGGACAGGTTAATAACTCGCACAAATGTACTTGAGCTAAAATGGATTTGACTGAAATAAGCTAAAAACTGGACTGGATTAATGACTCGATTATCTGAGTCATGTTGTCCACTAGTTGTAGAAAATTGAAGGGATAATATATATACGATATGTGTGGTATGGTGGGAATTAGTCTTTAATTGTTACTCCGATTCTTTAAGAAAACATAGACTGTGTCGAATACTCCAAAAGCTATGCATTTTTTATGATCAGACACGACTCGGGCAGCAAAATTGTAAAGTTCAAGCAGCATAACTCGGAACCCTCAATCATGAAACCAAAGATAAAGAAAGGAGTGTATCCTGTATCCATCGTACGTAAAGCCATAGCCACTAAAACTAACTTCCAAATTCTATATAATAAAAAGTATTAGTCATTCAAAGGTGCTCAACTGGTTTAAATATTGAAGGTGCTCAATCAATCTCTATCTCTACATGTTATTAGTCATTTTCAATATGAATATATAATGTTTGGAGCACTGGTTGCTTGAGCACCTAGTAACCACATTGTAAGTCCTTCATTGGTCATCAAAGTGTTAGATATATATATATATGTTATGCTTTATACAACTTGTTTGAGGGTTATCTAGTCATCTTTGTTTACTGTGATATACATCTTTTTTTAATCTGTATGAACAAAAGACAAATGCCTTAGCTGTCTTGTTTGGACTATTATTTGCCTCATTGTCTTATGCATCAATCAGCAAGTTAAGTCTTTAACTAAGTTGGGGGAAAAAAATGCATAATTTACTTCACAATTATTCATTAGACAGTGTCTTCATCAGTTCTGTTTTCACAGAGGTTCCACTCTTATGGTAGTGGCAACAATATGACTTTTTACAACGTATTTACCGCTAGTTTCAACCCAACTCAAAGAACCATGAACAAGATAATTATCTACTAACAATGGACCTTCTATCGTAAGCTTGTAGCTTTGTTTTTCATACTTCTCTTTGAAAACCAACTTGTCTGGTGTAACACTAACTGTATATTCACCCATTGGGGTCAATTTTGCTGTGTATGTTGACTGACCATCTCCAAGATTAGTCACTGTCCTGTTGAATACTTGTATCCGTTTCGGATCAGACTTGCTGCTGTTGAAGTTGAAATAGCCAATGAAAGATGGATAGTTTAAGTCCAATGAAGGTTTGGAACATGAATAAGAGGAGGATCTTGTGATAGATTTTATCTGTTTAGATGTGAAATCTAGACCACAGAGGAGATTTACGTAGTCTTGTGTGTAGCATCGTAGATAAGTCCGGGGTCCAGTGCCTTATTTGGATTGATATGGCCAGCTCCCATGGCTAGGGAGTAGCAGCATTGTTGTCTCTACCGATGTCTCGGATGGGACCTTGTGTGTTGTCTAATGAATCGGCCGTGGTCATCATGGCCGAGCGGATAGCAGCAGGGCTCCATTTGGGGTGTACCCCTTTCAGAAGTGCTGCTACACCAGCAGCATGAGGACAAGACATCGATGTACCAGATATAATATTGAAGTAACTGAATAGGTCTCGAGAGTTGATTTGAGCTACTGATAATTTTTGAGGCCATGATGCTAATATCAAGGCGCCCGGAGCCATGAGGTCAGGTTTGAGAATAGAAGGACAGCTTCCTGATGGTCCCCTTGAGCTGTAGCTAGCAACTTTTGGTGCTGGTTTAGCACCAAGACGAGTCGCTTGAAATTCGAGTCTTGCTTTAGGCGAAGGACTACTCTTGATGTACTTCAAAACTTTATCACCATCTTCAAAGTTCAAAAATATAGCTGGAAATTCACTTTGGAGGTAGAATTCCAAGTCAGTAGTGTTTGTTAGGAAGACACCACCCGAAACGTTTGAGTTTCTTATATTGTACACTTGATCACTTATTGATCCATTCGCGTCATAGCAGACAGCGATTTTGTATGCATGTTTCTTCACTTCCTTATCCTCTAAGCACGAGTTGAGGTAAACGATGGAGCTGTCGGTTGAACTTGAATTCCCGGGGTATAGGGATAAACCTGAGACTGAAACTCCATTGCCTAGAGTTAGTGTCCCAAGGAAATCGCGGTCGACTGTGCCAGCAGCCATAGTGAGAACCCAAGGTGTTCCATTATGCAAACTCTCATTATCAGGCCCTTCATTTCCTGCTGTAGTGGAAACAAATATACCTTTCTCCATCGCAGCAAATGCAGCTATAGCTATCGGATCATCATATAGCTGACGACCATCTATGCCTAACGACAACGATATTACATCCACTCCATCCTCAATTGCCTGATCAATTGCAGCCAGAATATCAGATAACATAGCACCTTCATCCCACAAAGCCTTATACATTGCCACATGAGCCTTTGGTGCCATCCCTGCAGCAACACCAGTAGCATATCCAAAATAAGACGCGGACTCAACACGACTTCCTGCAGCTGTAGTAGACGTATGAGTTCCATGCCCTTCCGTATCACGAGCTGAATTCATCTCAATCGTAATATTCGGATTGCTAGCCATTAGTCCTTTGTTGAAGTACCGCGCACCAATGAGCTTCTTGTTACACAAAGAGGAATTAAACTGAGTTCCACTTTCACATTCACCTTTCCATCTTGATGGAACATCATTCAGCCCATTATCATTATAACTTTTACTCTCTGGACACACCCCTGTATCAACCAAACCAATGATAACATCTATACCATAATCTGACTTAGGCCATGCACCAGAATTGGAACTCAAACCAAGGAATTGTGACGTATGAGTCGTATCGATTTTAACTGTCATATCCTTAGTTGATGAAAGATAACCTTGAGACCTCTTGATAACTTGTAGCTCAGAAAGACTAAGTCTTGCACTAAAACCATGAATAGCATTAGTGTAAGCATATACAAGGGAACCATAATTTGAGCTATCTTCTGATATAGAACCAAGAGTAGACAAATACCAACTATGATGACTAGAAAAGGCTTTTGGCATAGCTGACAAATCCATATGTATGATATAAGTTTCTGACTTAGACATAGTAAATGGAAGTAAAATAGAAAGGAAACAGAAGGATAAGGCAATATAGTTAGTCATATTTTTTGAAGAAATGAAATATATTTTCTTGAACATAAGTTAGTTTTACTTATATATAGAGTATTTAGAGGAATAATTAGACCCTCTCATCAAACTTTCTCAATCATGTATTGAAATTGCAACTTGCAAGTTATATAAAAGAATGTTTGCAATAATTCTAAAAGGAACTTTCTTTACCATTCATATATCATGTCAAAATTGCTTTAGTTTTACTCCTTTCATCCTAAGTTATATGTCGTACTTTTCTTTTTAGTCTGTCCTTGAATAGTATCAAAACTCTCCGATACTTTAAAAGGTATATATATTTATGAGAGAAGTAATGATGGCACAAATTATTAGTTTTCTCCCCGAACCTTAAAAACGCTCTTCTACTTAACTAACTAAACTTAGATACACACACTTTTGATCTGTCGTATGACATAGTAAGTAGTGTCAAATTCTTTTAGGAGCATAGTTGAAAACACCCTTAAACAGGGGGCGGAGCCACCTTGTACGAAGGGGGTTCATCGGGGGAAAATTATATTATTTATACATGGTTAAAATAATTTTATATGTAGATAAAATAAATGTCGAACCCCCTTCGGTTACTTCATGTGTCTATTTCTACAGATTTTGAACCCCATTATTGAAAATCCTGGCTCCGCCTCTGCGGCCTTAAACTTGACGAAAATTTAGGGGTGTATTTCACTCATTACAAAATTGAGGGTTGTTTAAGTTCAAGTAAAGGGGTCTTTTTTTAACTATTAAGGTTGTTAATAGTTCGAGGAAGAAACTAATAATTTGCGTCGAGTTTAAGGGTATTTTCATCTATTTATATTTATTGAAGATACGATACGGATGGGATGATTTATAACTATAAAAACATCTAAAACTTATACTTTGTAGTTTGTTTATTAAACTATATGTTCAGTTAACACTGTCACGTAAATTGAGACGACGGAGTGATAAGTTTTAATAATGTAGTATATGATTGATCATAAGAGTTAACATTTGTGTAATGATTTGAATAATCATTATAAAATTTATTTGCAACTCAATCATGGAGCCAAATATACATAAATGAGTATATCATGTATCCCATAGGTAAAACCATAGCCACACTTCCAAATTTCTATAGATAAAAAGTAGCACCCAAAGTATTATATTCAGTGGTCCATAAACTTAAGTGGATGATCTAGATGATAAAAGGAGGATATCGAAAAAAATCGACTCAAAATTTTAACTTTATGAATTTTAAATTTTATAACGTTTTACTCGTTAATGTGTTTAAAATTTAGTATTTGTAGGCATTTACTAGTTTTTCTTAACACATACGTAAGGTCTAGGCTAAGTTAATGTACCCCGGGAAATAATTGGTTACGTGGTGCTTAAACGTTTTAATTTATGTATCCTTAATTTGGAATACAAATGTCAAGCTTGTTTAAAAATTGACTTTCGGTATAACTCAACCTCAAAAGTTTAATTTTTCATTTTCATAATATGAAACTTCCCAACAAAATCAACTAACTTTTGATTAAATTTAGACCTTAAATCCTCAACTTTTTAAAAAATTTTCACATTTAAAAATTACTATTAGTGATTATAGTTAACCATAAAAAATAATATTTAATTCTTCAAATAATAGACAGGACATATTATTGGAAACAGTTTGGAGTACTTTATTTAGCTTAGCCAAACTAGCTTTTGCCATTAGCCAATTTATTGGACACACATTTAACAAATTATAATTCATCATATAGGTCTCGTGGGATATTTGTGATCTCTCCATCGTAATAGAGATTTAATGTTCGAATTCTAAGAATGAAAAAAAAAAATTGAGCGTGTCATTCTCAAAATGAACTTTACGATGTACGAATTTGAACTTAAATCAGACTCTAAATAAATGTGTATAAAAAACAAATTCCTATCATTTTCATGTTTTATTGTTTATTATTATTATGTTCACATGTAGGGAAATGGAATGACATCAAGATTCTTGTAATGGACAAAAAAAATAATTATAGAATGAAGGGGAATTATAGCTCTAATTGTCTTAATAAGACCATACAAACTAATATACTTTTTTTATATAAAAAAAATTATTGGAGACCACATATGATTTTGATTTTTGATAAATATAATTGAGAGTGACTTTTATTGGCAAAAAACATTAGGTACAACTAACTTTAATCTTTCAAAAAAGTTTCCACTAGTAACATGAATTTCTGTTATTTAAGAAGACTTTAAGTCAATTTGTTATAAAAGCAGTAAACAAAATAAATTTAAAAAAAAAATCCAACTTTTAGTAGTGATATTATTTTAGAAACTTCTTGGAGAAAAATAGTAAAAGGAATATTATTGGGTTATGAGTCATTTCAATTGTTAATCATTATTGGATAGAAGAAAAAAATTGCAAAATGTTAGCCACATGTATTTTAAAAAATAATAAAAATTGATATATGATATATAACAAGACCTTTGAAGTCAAATCATGTCCATACATACAGAAAAACAAAGGAAAGTTTGGTATGAATACTATTTGATAACTAATAAGTAGTGTGGCTCAATAAAATTGGTGGTCTAAATTCAATTTTAATAAAAGATATCTCTTTTCGCTTAATATTTTTGGAAAAAAAAACATATAAATTTTTTAATAAATTTGAATTGGGTCTATATTCTCTTTAACTACATATATTAGGAATTTCTTATTTGCTCTTCTATTTAGTCGACTTTGTGTGTCTCAAAATTGAAGTAACGAAACAATTTAATATAGATATCAAACATCGGCTTCTAAAATTTGGGGGCGTAAATCCCTAGCTTTAGCGGCATGACTCTCTGAATGGCCTCGGTAACAACAACGATATATTTGGTGTCTCTTATAAAGTGAGGTCTGAAAACGATAATGTGTACGTCCTCTTATCAGAGATAAATTCCGTTCAAAAATAACAAATTTCATCTAAACTTAGGACCTTTAACTCAACATATAATTTTATGTTTGAAAAATAAACAATAATATTATATATCATATTAAAGTATAAATGAGTTCGAAACTAAAAATCTATAATAAAAAAAATCATAAAGCAAAAATTGAGAATCCACCCTTAGCAGCTCTTATAAAAGCATAGAGGCCTGAATATTTTGTATCACAGTAAAAATTTTTTTTAAAAGAGAATATTTCACACAATATTATTAATATGAAATATCAATCTTTAATACTCAATATTTATATAAAAAAATTGGCTGTTATACACTTATTTATCAAAAAAATAAACTTTTCATTTATCAGTCAAACATAAAAAATAACGAAAAAACAATTTCATAAAATTGACACATAACATGTGAACCTCGTCCCATCATTAAAGCAAAATCTGGTAATAATGTCTTTTTTTTTTCAAGAAACATCGTCAAATCTTTTTTTATTTACGACTTTTATATATATTTAGAAAAAAAATTCATAAAATACAAAATATAAAGAAAAGTTACTAAATTTAATCAAACAGTATGTTACTTGTATTATCTCAAAGAAAAATAAAAGATTACTCTCTACCCTAATCAAAGTCATTTCATTCAACAATCAAATTTTGGGATTGCTAATTA
This sequence comes from Solanum lycopersicoides, assembly GCA_022817965.1. Lineage (NCBI taxonomy): Eukaryota > Viridiplantae > Streptophyta > Magnoliopsida > Solanales > Solanaceae > Solanum > Solanum lycopersicoides. The sequence goes on along the minus strand of CM040629.1, from coordinate 95,180,741 downwards.
ATAAATTTTAGAACCAACCACAACTAATTTCCAATTTAGTTGTTGGTGATTGAAGCCTTACCAACCTTGGTAAATAGTTTCTATCTTCCTAATAATGGAAGGAAAATGAAAAATAATAAAGGAAAAGGGCCTAAAATATTTTTGAATTATGTGAAATAGATCAATTATATCCTTTATTACATTTTGGGATCAAAAATACATCTGCCGTTATCTCAAGAGACCACAAACACCCTCAAAAGTTACCAAATTTTTGGTGACGTGGCAAGTCACGTGGGACTAATCCCTCCATTTAAGCGTTGCCAACTTGGATTCACTACCAAAGAACTAAATCTTTAGTGACGATATTCTGGGCTTTCTTGGTGACTTGTGTCGTCGCTAAAGGTCTAGTTTTTTTGTAGTGAATCCTAGTTGGCAACGTTTAGGTAGAGGGACTAGTCCCACTTGGATTGCCACGTCACTAAAAATTTGGTGTGTTAACTCTTGAGGATATTTGTGATCTCTTGGAATATCTGTGGGACATTTTTTATCCCAATGAGGGTATAAGTGATCTATTTCACGTAGTTTAAAGACAATTTTAACCCTTTTCTGAAATAAGAGAAAGCGCAAAACACAAATAAAGATGAAGTTAACTAAAGAAACTTTGGCAATAAGATATTTGAAGATACAACTCCCTCTTGTTCGGAAAGGATTACAATGTTACCACAAACGAAAAGCTCTAATATACATAGGGGCTTTAATGAAGAAATGCACAAATGAAAAAAAAAATACACATATAAAGTGTAGTATATGACTAAACAAAGGAAGAAGAATACAATAAACAAGAAACATCAATTATTCAGTATCGTTACTCAGTTTTGTTCTAATATATCTTAGAGCATGTGAAACGCGAGATAAAACACTCAACATATTTTTGCATTTCGCTTTAAGGCTTAAGCCACTATAAGTGCGTCTTTGACAACACTGATGAATTTTAAAATAGAAGACAAAAAATAAAGCAGAAAAATGACAACAAAATAAGAACAACTCTTCAATATGTTGATTAGACAACCGCAGAGAATGTCAGTCAACTCTTAATAACCACAATTTTAATTTCTTTCTGCTTCAATTTTAGAAAAGAAGAAAAGTATATTTCCAAAGCAAATGAAACTTGGGTTACATGTTCACTTCTACACTCTTTTTCACATGCAGAGAGTCAAAACAATCATTGTTTTGTAGGGTCTTTAATGTAGTTAGTAAATGAACATTAGCCCTATGACATTTTCATGGAGACAACACTAAAAAACACAATAAGTAGTGAGGGGTCCAAAATGCACAATGTGTGGCCAACTCTAGCTGTCAAATAGTATCTCTAGTCACAAGCAAGCAAAACACATGTACCTGTTTTCCTTCTTTGTAGCATCCTTGGTGAATATATAGTAAATCATTGGACCCCCACCCCACCCCCTCTCTAGCATCAACAAATATCGCAACACATAAGCCAAATCATTAAAGCAAACATTCATGGTGTTTGAATAGGCACGGCGAATAAGAAATAAAGGTTTTCGGCACATATTAAAAGTATTAGTTTTGGTTACGTATGTTGTACGTATATTTGTATTATTTGGTATCAAAATCTTAAATACGATTTCAATTGATATGTTAGATGAGAAAAATAGATATTAAAGTATATTGAAAAATACAAATTTTCTAGCATAATGTATATTAATTTTATATAATTGATTTAATATTTGTAAAATAAAAAATATAAATTAAGGTAGTTTTGATGCTATTTATATAATAGTTACTTTATATTAAATATGCATACATGTTTCTCTATGATGTAAAAGAATATAATATTTTTTTTAAATGTTTTTTTATAAAACATTTTACACAAATTTTATATTAGATTTGAGATATATTTGTCTACCTATAATAATTTACACGTTTGTCTACCTGAAAAAGATAATCAGAAGAGAAAAAAAACTCCTAATTATGTTCAAATGCAAACCAATTGAATTAGTATTATAAGTGGTTATTTGGTCTTTTCTCTTAGATATATTGCTAGTGAAGAATTTCATTAAGTCATTAGGCCAGTAAATATTTATAAAAATGGTGAAAAAAATGTACAAATATGATATTATGATTGATTGTAATGTAACTTTTCATGTAAGGTCTTTTCACTTGCAATACCATACATGCTTTATTATTTAATGATTAATTAAATAATTTATAATATTATAATTTAGTGTAGGGGCAAAATTGAAATCTAATTTTGCATTCTAAAGCTTCCTACTTTGGGCACGTGCAATCTCCATAACGATGAATATGAATTATTAAAAATCACATAATTTCTTTTAAACTTTTGTTGAGTTACAACAAAAATATGAAAAGTAAAATGATAAATGTTTATAGTGTATAGTTAACTCATAAGAAGAAACTCTTTTGTATTTAATCATCCCCTTATTATAATTTCTATATATAAATTTTATATTTGTTTTAATAGACAAAATAAAGTAGCAAAAACAAACACACTACCTTGTAATTAACTTTCTTAAAATGTCTCTCTTGTCTTATAGAATAGAGTAAAAATATTGAAATTAAATTAATGGTTATACATTTTAAAAAGATAAAATGTTTTAACATTAATTATTAGAAGATGAAACTTTCCTAACTACGACTCTTCATTATTCTTTAATTAAAGATTAAAAGAGAGAAACCGTAATTCATGTACTTATTTAAAATTCTAGAAATACTAATTGACTCTTATTCTTCCAAGTTTTTTTAAAAAAAATAAATAACTTACAAGTCAAAAAATAATTTTAAAAAATAATATTATTTAATTAATCAGAAAAAAAATAGAATAGATGGTGCATTCACTTTCTTGAACATAGTAAAAATTCATATCCATACAAGGCAAAACATAAGGTACATCTTAATGCTATTTTCTCCTTATATCAAAATCAATTCCATCATTTCTTCACATGAAATACATAACTGATCCATACTACTAGAAGAGTGAAATGGTAATTTAATTATATACTACTAATGAGAGCTATGCTCTTGACAAAATTGAAAGCAATTACATATAACAACAACAAGAGCTACTCTACAAAACCTTAAGAGAGTGCTGAATTTGCACCACTGAATCTTATGTACATTCGCCACCTTCGAAATGAATGGTAGAGGAAACAAGGGGATTTTGAATATGATCTTTTAGCCCACTTGGCCAGGCTACTCCTCATCGCTAATTTCTTTCTTAGGCAACAAAGATCGGTTGGTTTCAACAGTACTTTCAAATCCACTGCTATCACCTGTATCAATTATGCGCTTATCCATTACCTTCTCTTTCATTTCATCATGATGTGAACGTCCATTTTCTCTTACAGTTCTTCGCTCCTGTATGAATCACACGGTTAAGCAATGTATTATCATATAAGGATTGATAGAAAATGTTATAGGTCATTCAATTACGTAACACAGCTTCCTGGCAGCAGTTCCAACTAGTGTTGGTTCGTAATACTAAACTTAATATCAGATCATTGATCAGATGTCTAAAATTCGTTTGTAAAACAATCAATTTGATTTCTACTATAAAATGAGAGGGGGATTGATTCAAGTTTCAGTATCCGAATGACCGGTTACTAAATATATATGGTGTAATAAGCATCATCCAGTATAGGATAGATGGGACATGTATTGAACGCTCATTCCGAAAAAGCAGATACATGAACCTTCATTACGTCACATATAACTATACACTCTAAAGCAACCACAATTGCACCATAGTTTAAGTACTAATTAAACTCGATTCACGTCATTCCAATTCCCAGAGGATATGTTTCTGAGGTTGCTTCACTATATAAATAAGAGAGTAAGAAGTTGAGTTTTATTATAAGAGGGAGATTTCCATACATCAAGTAAACACGGATATCAGGAACCAAATGCATGCTAAGCCATCATGACGAGTAAAAATATGATAGTTTATGATGCATGCAGTTCTAAATAGGAAAAGCTCAAACTTACATCACGGAAGGGAAAATCATCAACCTCAAGCATGTGTATAACATGCCCCATCTTAGGCCTCTTCTGAGCATTGGGGTCTACACAGCGCAATGCTACCAAAAGGGCACGTTTCAATGCTCTGGAAGAAGGCTTTTCCCGCATCTTGGGATCCAAAACACCCTCGGAATTACGGTTAGAAACCATTGTCTTAAGCCAATCAACCAGATTGACCTGAAGGTTAGATCCCCGCAAAAGTCAGAATTAAACAAGACGCAATATTAAAGATGCTACTTAAAACAAGACGGTTTAGGTAATTGGAACAAACCTCTCCAGGAGCACGGCTATAATCCACAGGATTCCTTCCAGAAATAATCTCCATAAGAAGAATTCCAAAACTATAAACATCACTTTTATCATTCAACATGCCAGTGCTAGCATATTCTGGAGCAACATAGCTGATAAGAGAACAAGAAGATTGGCAATTCAGTTAACATGGTTGCTTCGACATTAGAAACAACAGAAAATTCTAGTGGATTTGAGACATCTAGAACTAACCCAAACGTTCCCATAACCCGAGTAGTTATATAGCTCCTCTCTGAGCCCAAAAGCTTAGCTAAACCAAAGTCAGATACTTTCGAATTCCACTGCTTATCAATCAAAATATTGCTCGACTTGATGTCACGGTGAACAACTTTGGGTTCGAGGCCCTCATGCAGATAGGTCAACCTGCATTCATTGTCAAGTTTTAGTTTTCCATTTAACACAATCTAGATAACAATGACTGCCCAAAATAAAATAAAAAAATAGAAGTTTATACATTCCAATGAAACGGAGTTTATACCCTTTAGCTGTTCCAAGGATAATATTCATCCGAATTTCCCATGTAAGAGGACTGTATGGCCCTACATCTCCATGGAGCCACTGCTCTAAGTTCCCATTGTCCACATACTCATACACAAGCATCCTGAAAACAGCATTGAAATTATCTCGAGTAACCCCAACACTAAAATCAGCATAATATAGGTCTTAACAGTCCTAATAGACTACAAGCACACAAACGTAACAGCAATCGATCAAATCAAACTGCAGACCACTGAAACGAAAATACCTGTGAGCCCCCTCAGCACAGTAACCAAGTAGCCTCACTAAATTCTTGTGCCGAACTCGACCAATTGCTTCCACTTCAACCTTGAATTCTCTCTCTGCCTGCCCCCTGAAAAGAATGTCACATGAAAAAAATTAAAGAACAAAAAGGGACATGTTTCTCATCAAATAAACCTATAAGACTATAACTACCCATCAAACTTCAGCTGCATTCAACTAATTAAGGACCAAAATCTAGAGGGCAGATCTAGCCCTTCACAGCTAGTTCAACCAAACCCAATACTTTCAGCTCAGACCAATGACTATGTACATTTGCAACAACAACATATGCAATGTAATCCCAAAAGAAATGTTTCCAAAACAGAATCGCAAGAATAACACGACAATAAATTAGCAAGATACAAAGCAAATGAGACAACATGTAACAATAAACAACGCAAACTTCGTGAGGTAGTAAGGCTCTTTCCGATAAACCATGTACATTTACAAAGTTCTAAAAATGTATACATACACAATAAACAGCAGTCACTCAGAACTTACTGAATCTAAAGTTCAATTGGATGCATAACTATGGAACAACAAACACAACATGAATATAATGGCATGCAGAATATAATTATATACCTAAACAACACAACATGTTAGCATCTATATATATAAGCAATTGAACTATGCATACACAATAAGCACAAAGAACAGAACTTTAATCAGTAATACAAACCAAACAAGTTTAAACGCCACACCTGTTGTTAAGCAAATTCTTAACAGCAACATAACTATTATCTTCCATAACTCCGCGGTAAACAATGCCATAGCCACCCTCACCAATAACATTCTCATGAGCAAAAAAATTAGTAGCAACTTCAAGCTCCCTCAGAGTATACCAATGACCCCACCCTAAATGTGAAACCTCAGGTGCAGTATGTCCACCTTGTTCACCCGAACGCACCTCCCCACTACCATGACCCGACCCACCACCCGATCCGACCCGATCAGGTTTAACCATATGTTCCTTCCCCATCTCAATTTGAATTCTTTGATACCCACCTGAGTTCTGGGTCGTTTCTTTTTCAGGTTCCGGTAACGGGTCTGCTACCAGAACCGAATTGGGGTTTTCCGGTAGAGTCCGAGATGGGTCAATTCGGATCTCTTTGATCTCCGTAGAGATGTTTTTGATTTGGGGGTTGCTGGAATTCTTCTTAGAAGTATACCAAAGTGAGATTAAGAAGAGAACAATTACAATTGCTGCTCCAACGCAAATTCCAACAACTACCCACAAGTGTAAACCAAAAATCGATGTTTTCTTCGACATCTCATCATTCAAAAATGCCGACATTTTTTTTTCACTTCAACAATATGGGGTTAGCTGAAAATGGAAGACATGAAAAAAAAAAAAAAAAAGTACTTTTTGTTTGAAGAGAAAGGAAAGTACACTACAATAAAGCTTATTAATGGACAAATATGGTGAGATAAGATGATAGCTAGTGTTACAGAGTACAGACAGCTGCCTGTAGAGCAGCTTAGAGAAGATGAAGCTTAGTGATTTTTTGGACCAAAACAGGGCAAGTGAGTGGTTAAGGGTTGGGGGGTGGGGTGGGGGTGGGGAAGGAGAAGCAGCTGTAATGATGGGACTGCTGAAAAGGAAGAAATTGTTTAAGCGTGCCAAACGAATGATATTATAGTCAAATTTGAAGAAATTTATTTTCGGATTTTCGCGGTGTTCGGATCATTTTATTATACTCGATAAAAGGAAGTTGTTCTGATAGTAAGTAGCTTTCACTTTTTAAATTTCAAAGATCCTGAGTTTGAGTTATTAAAGGAACAAAACGGTAAGCATTCTTCTATTCCAATTTGAAGGTCGTGGAGTTTGAATGATCGAAGAAGCAAGATAAGTAAGTATTTTTCGATTTTAATCTGAGGATCATGAGTTTGAGTTACTGAAGAAGTAAGATAGTCAGTATTCTTCAATTTCAATCTGTAGATCGTGAGTTTGAGTCATTGAAGAAGCAATATAGTAACATTCTTCAATTTAAATCTGGAGATCGTAAGTTTGAGTCACTGAAGAAGCAAGATAGTCATCATTCTTCAATTTCAATCTGGAGATCGTGAGTTTGAATCACCAAGAAAGGAAGATGGTAAGCATTCTTTAGTTGCAATCTAAAGGTCGTAAGTTTGAGTCATCAAGGAAAGTATATGGTAATAAGAAAATAATGCTAAAAGATTATTTATTTATTTTTTGAGTAACTTTATTTATAAATATTCTAGCTAATAAGAAAAAATTATCTTGTATTTTACTTTTATTAAATTTTAACTTAACTTGCTTTATTGACCTGAGAAAATAATGCTAAAAATTATTTTATTTATGAATTTTAAGTGTTAGTACCTTATACCCTCTTTGGTCCAAAATAATGGTTTTTTTTAGTTTGGATGTATTTTTTAGAAACTATTTATTTCTAGTATTATAGTTAACTTACTCCTAATTAGAAAAAAAACAAATGAATAATTCTTGATGATGTATATAGGGGTAACAGTAGAAGAATTTGAGATTAATTTCTCTTTTTAATTTTAAAATATTATTTATTTTGAAATAGAGAAAGTATGTATTTAATCGTAGAAAAAAGAGTTATACCATCAAAGTAACATTTATAATCAACTATAAATTCAAGTCACCCATCAAATTTAAACGAATTAAAAAGAATCAAAATAATAATTTGCTTAGCATTGTTTGGTACTTTAATTGAATTAAATATGTACCGTCAAATATTGTGATGAATATTTCTTAATATTTAATTAAAAATCTTTAATTCATAAGAATCGAATTATCTTTAATAAAA
>CM040629.1:95114511-95171899 GCA_022817965.1 Solanum lycopersicoides | reverse complement strand
AAATTTTTGTCGAAGAAAATAATAATCATAGAACGAAAAAATTATGGCAACAGATCGTATTTATTTGATTTAAGTGGCGAGTGTTACGATTTCTATTATTCCTAAATTTCCCCTTTTGGATATAATTCTAGGGCTCTTGATCCTGTTCTTTAATCTTTGATGAACTTGGACTTTAACTTTATCTTGATCTTGACCTGAACTTTATCTTGATCTTAACTTGAACTTTATCTTGATCTTGATCTTCTAGTTGAATTCAAGGGCTTTGAACTTGATCTTGAATCTGATGGACTTGATCATGATCGTTCTTGATCTTGAACTTGACTTCTAGTTGAATTCAAGGACTTCGAGCTTGATCTTGAATCAGACAGGGCTTCGAGCTTGATCTTGAATCCGATCGTCTTGATCTTGATCGTTCTTCAACTTGAACTTTATCTTGATCTTGACTTCTTCAAATCAAGAACTTGAACACTTGAATTATGAATCTATGAATTCTTGAATTCCACGAGTTTTCTCTATCTAATTCTTGTTAGAATTCTTGATTCCCTTTCTGAATTATGAGGACCCTATTTATAGTTTCAGAATAGAGAAGTTGTTATAGGAATAGAATTTTCCTTCGGCCAATCAGATTTAAGTGACATGACATGTGTTTCATGGAGTGAGCTTTAATTAAAGGGAAACTACATGAAATATCCACTCTCTCATATATACTTAATTACAGCCCATACCTTCCCCCCCCCAAAAAAAAAATAAAAAAAAATAAAAAATCATTAAGGCTGATAATATTTTTGCTTATCATATAATATATTGATATCATTAAGACTGATAATTTTCGCTTGATTGGTACTAAATCGGTATCATATATTGTATTGGTATCATTAAGTTTGATAAATTCTCTTAGCTTAATACTAAATCAGTATCATATATTGTATTAGTATCATTAAAGTTGAATATGTTGCTTAGCTTGATACTAAATCAATACATATAATGTATTGATATCATTAAGATTTCTTGTTCAGAAATTACTCATTAGTTATTGATACTAAATCAGTATATTTTAGTATTAATTAAGCGAAATTTTTAGCCTTAATGATATCAATATAATATATGATACTGATTTAGTATCAGTTGAGAAAAATTATCAACCTTAATTATACCAATACAATATATGATGTAGATTTAGTATTACTTAAGCAAAACTAGTTAGGGCTATATGGTGTATTTATTTAGTAGGGTATGAATGTAAGAAATGTAAGTTTGTAATTATTTTGTTTTTATGGGATATTTTCTTAGTTTCACCTCAATTAAATCTATGTTTATTAGATTTAAATAATTAAATTAATTATATTAATTCATAATACTTATTTCGACTATATATTTATAAATTTAATATAATCCATATATTTTTAAATTTATATTTAATAAATTTTAAATAACTACACATTCATCAATACATTAAAATCATGTCAAGAGAGTGTAGACTAATCTATACATGCCTTCTTAAATATATTTTTTATATACAATTCACGAGCCATGAGGCATATACATATTAAAAGAAAATTTTGTTCATTACATAAACACACAAATCAATTCCTTTTTGTTATGTATTGGATTTTTTAATTTTTAAAATCTACTTTTATTCTCTTTTTTTCTTTGTTGGTGGGTGTGCATAATGAAATAATATACCTTATTTAATTAATTGAACTTATTGAATCATTTTATTACTTATAATACTCGTAAAGTTCACTTTTTTGCTTATAATTTTAGAATGTTTTACATTTGGTTGATAAGATGCAATATAGTAGGGGAGATTTATAATTGAATTCATGAAAATTCACTAATTTTGATTCAAGACTATATTTATATATTAAGATCAAAGTTGTTGGTGTTGGATTGTAATATATTAATATTGACAAGAATTTATCTTAACTTAATATTATATATTTAATTTATTCAGAATCTAATAAGCGATAGAAATTATAATTCAGACCTATAAACTTAAAAATATTAATATATCCTTAAATTATAGCATCTTTTATCATTTGAACGATATATAGGGTTAAGCCTTGTTCAATTGTGTTGGAACATAGACCTTAAAATCACTTTTAGTTTTTAAAATGTTAAATCTTCATATTATATTATTCACGCTTCATAATTGATTTTTGAAGTTGAGTTAGTAATTTAGTTCATAATTTTTTTTCTTTAATGTATGATTAAAAAATATTTCAACTATGATATAAATCATTGGTAACGTAGCCAAATATCAAACGACATCATTTCGTGGTTCATAAATGTTTAAAAACAATATCATAAAAAAAAATACAATATCATAAGAGACCACCGCCAAAAATGTCAGTCATTCACGTGAATTTCGTGTGCATATTTTTTATTATTATTCTTGTTTCGTATCTGATACTTACGTTAGAGTTTGATTAAATTTAAATATATATATATTGCGTAACTCATTTTGTGACAACACAATTTCTTCCATTCTCAAAAATTTTAAATCGAGACATCTTATTAAGAGGAAAAAAAATTAATAGTTCATCGCTTGAAATCACATCCTCCATGTTGGGTGGAATAATTAAAAGAGTTTGTGGCTATTAGTATAGAATTAATATTAAGTAAATAATATTTTTATTTACTTAGTTATATTCTTAATACAAATAATGGAAATAGATTTACAATTTCTAGAACATGCAGTACTTATCAAAAAAAATATGAGTAAAACTATACCTAGCTATTACTTTAGAAAAATAACTCAATTTCAACCAAGTATATCATCAACTTTTTTGAATCATGAGGGCTATAGTAGATCAATAATATTAGGTAAATTTTAAAAAATCGCACATAAAATTACATAATTTTATAGAAAAATCATCATCAACTCACTTTTTTTTTAATCTTTTAAATTTAAATCACTTTTTCAATTTGTGTGTAATTTTCTCTGTATCGTTTCCAATTTTATCGGACGCCCCGAAGAGACCATGAATTCACTATATAAAAAACATGGTTATGAACTTTTATTATTCCTCTATAGTAGTACAACTTACATGTATATATAAGTTTATAATTAACTATATATCATAAGAAGTGACTCTATATGTGTATTTGATATTTTCCTTTCTATTTTACAACCCCACATGAACTTATACTAAAAACAAGAACTCATTATTCAATATTTGTCACTTAATTAAACATATAACTATCTATCTAGGTTGAACACTTTGATGATAAGGGTAATTATAATTAGGTAAATAATTACCACTTAATGACATTGACATAGGCCTATTAATTTCAACTTTTTCAAGAGATTGAACTTGCTTCTTCAAGAATTTCATGTAATGAATTGCTTCATCTAACATTGATGTGTTTTTGTTCCACCTGGTACTAATCTTTGTAGTATCCTTATCTTTTCACTTATCCTTTCTCTCCTATGGCGTGCCGCCACGCTTTGAGGATCGCTCGATATCTTCACGTTTCTTCTCTTGGGCGCTTTTACTATAATCATCCAGAAATAATATTCACGTTAAATGACAAGAAAATCCATCAAATTATTGTAAACAACGAGTAATAAAAAGAAACAAGTCAACAAATATCTCGATTTTCACATCAAGAAAAAAAATCACTAGCACAATTAGAGATTAATGACGGTCAAATTTAATAGTTAAATACTGAAATCCGTTGATAAAAGATCATTCGATATCGTCATGTTCCTTTTCTTGGATGCTTTTACTAATCTGCCAGAAATAATATTCATGATAAATAACAAGAAAAATAACCAATATCAATCAAAATATCAATAAAAATGAAAAAAGAAGAAGAAACAAATCAACATATATCTTTGATTCTCACATTAGTAAAAAAAAAAAAGAAGAAAAAACACTACTAGAAAACACAAAAATTAATGAGGGTTAAATTCAATAGTCAAACAACAAAATTTGTTGGTAATCCCCAATAGTAAATTAACAACACATTAAAAGACAAATTAGTTAGTGACTATTTAATTTATTGATAGTGGTATGAATGGAAAGATACCATGAACTATCAAGCCTCTAAGTGGAAGTTGCACCCAAAGTCATTAGGTTGAGGACACGTTTATTTATCTGAGTGTCACTAAAATATAGAGATATACATAAAAATAAAATTCTTACCAGATGATGGATCGATTTGAATTGGTTGCATCGCAGCTATTCTAAAAATCATCTCCCTCATAGCCACCATTGAATTTCGCTTCAATGTATGTGAAGGAAATGTACACAAATGCGAGGCAGTAGATACTTGTTCTTTATAGTCACCTTTAAAAGAAGTACTCCACTTCCCATTATTACGACTCGAATTTTCCAAGAAAGGGAGGGTTATTGAAGATTCTTGACGAACTATTTGAGGAGATCTAGAGTCATTGAATGGAATGGTAGATGATGGCACATTGCTCAAGAATGTAGATGGTGAATTATGATGATCGATAATTTCAAAGAAATTATTACGATCAGTATTATTGTTATTGTTATTGTTATTGTTATTGCTTCGTCGCAGACTATAGTCCAACATTGGCATTTCATTCTCCATTTGCATCATAAGCATCATTTCCATTTGATCTTCACAAGGTGAGGATTTGAGCAAGTCAATATTATCCATATATATGACTTTTTCTCTTTTATAGAGTAAAGAAAAGAAAAAGATTATTGATGTTTGTTATTGAGAAAAGCAAAATGTACGTAGATCGAAAATTTGATTATAATTAAATCAAAGATCTAACTATACTACTATAGTATATTTGATTTTTTTGTTTTTTGAAGAAAGAAATATTGAGAGGGAAATAAAATAGTGATATATATATTGGGAACAGACTACAATAAAACTCATTGGGAAGGCTATATATAACAACTTGTAAGTACATTATTATTATTATCAATATTATTATATTAATTATATAATATGCTGTTTTAATATTTTATATTATATACACTACAAATGTTGGTAAAACTTCTCTTTCCCCTTTTTAGTTTTCGTTTTCATATGGTATTCCCTCCGTCCACTTTTACTTCTTAATTACACTGAAATATAATATCTCTATTTTAATTTGTTGAATTTTAGAAATGATATCATTTTATTCTTATTTTACCTTTAGTTAATAAATATAATCCATTTATTAATATTTAATATAGCTTTTAAAGAGATATTGCAATTAGAAAATTAGAAATTATCAATAGATAAAATTTATGCAGTTAAACAATAAAAATTATATATCAATCTCATTTAGCTATAGATTAGTAATAGATTATATATAAAAAAAATCAACTAATTTTTTAAACTTTTTAATTATGCAGCTAAACAATAAAAATTATATATCAATCCCATTTAGCTATAGATTAGTAATAGATTATATATAAAAAAATCAACTAATTTTTTAAACTTTTTGCCAGCAAATTAGCTTAGAATTAAATTTTATAATTAATTTTATGTTTTCTAGTAGATAATATGTTAAAGTAAACACGAATAAATAATTATGGACGGAGGGGGAATAAATATCATCCAAACTATACTCTAAAAAAAAATATAGCTTAAAATCATTTTAGAATATGTAAGTCAGAGAACTTGACCTTTATAATATTCGAAGCATCTTTGACTAACTAAAAATAATTGGAAAAATACTCTACTCTTAAAGAAAATTATATTCCCAAAAAAGAAAGTTAAATATCACCTAAAAGGGTAGGAGAAATTGAAAATATTATTTTTTTAAAATATTTTTATAATAAGAAATATATAGAAGCCCACCATTTGGGATGGGTCAGATCTACATAAGTGCTTTTGATGCATGAACGGTATAAATAATTACAACCAAAATTAATCTACATTCATGGAACAATAATGTACCAGTCTAAATTTTTGCATTTAAGTTTTACGGTTTCTTGGATCTCAATTTATATGATCTTATTCAGAAAAAAAGTCAAATAAATTTTATATAAGTCGTAATTTTTTTAAATATATATAAAAGAAGAGTAGCTGAGTGTACAAAACATAACATGTAAATAAAATCTTAAGAAGAATTACACCTTAAAAGATGTGATAAGACCATCGCCAACATACACAATTTTTATATTTTAATACAAATATTAGTAATTGCTTTTACTATTTAAATTCGTAGCCTAGAAATTTTACAAAAATAATTTTAGTGAGATTGTACTTTTTACATAGATTTCTAATTTTAAATATTTGAATTATAAGTGATTATGGCTTATAATATAAAATTTTAAATATATTAATTTTATTTCTAAAAATATAAAGAATCAGCCTTTCAAATAAAATAATATCATTTAAATTAAACCGAAAAAATATTACTTTCTTCTAACTAAGAACTTAAAACCCCACTCACATGAGAGAAGTCAGAGAGATCTCATGTAGTCATGCTCAACCCATGAAACTATATACCCCAATGTAAATGAGTCAAACTCGATATCCTGAACTTAGCGCAAATTATTAATTTATTTTTAAAATTGTCAATAATTTAAAAAACACTTATTGCTTAATTGACTAAATTTACATACACTCAATAAATAGTCTTAAACTCTTTCAGGAGTATGCAACTCTTAATAATAAAATTAAAAAGCCGAGAGGAGTATTATAAATATATACTCCTAAATTTGACGAGAATTTAAAAATGTATTTCACTCATATTGTTACATTATAGTATATTTAAATTAAGAATAAAATTAATAATTAACATAAAATTCAGGTGTGTTTTCGATAGATATATCATATTTTTTATAAAGATAGACTATAGCTGGAAATTAGGTTACATTTTTTGGGAACGCATTTCGAGGAGGATTAGGTTCTGCCATGACTACTATTGCTTCGTGTGTGTGTTTTACTAGTACTCCTATTAACTTATGTAAAAAATCAAAATTGGACACATGTGGATATATATTAGAAAACAAACTATATGTGATAAGAAGAATATACATTAAAAATAATTTAAAATAAAATTGATTTTAATAATTCTATGAAAGATTTGGAGTCAAGGTATATCAAGATTATTAGTGTGTCATATTACGAAAATTTGTCTTAACTTTGATAGCACGAGTTGAAATATCAGACTGTGTTCGTTAAGATAAAAGGTGAGATAAGTTTAAAGGTTCAATCAATGTGGAAAAGTTCGAGATCTCTAATAAACCATCATTGATGAACATTGTATAGATACGATCAATTCAATTTAAGACCTGATGCTAACGTTGTTTCAGACCATAAAGACTTTTAGTGATTCATCTCAAAGAAAGCAAAAAAAACTAACCTCATTTAGAAGTTAGTTACTTTCCTAGCTAATCGTTAATTTCCACGTGACATGTGTGAAATCACAAAATTCAAAAATATTAAATACGATTAAAATATTACTATAATTTATGAATAACGACATCGACTAAAGAGACGTTATGTTCTTTCTCTGCAAGAAACGAATTCGATTTGGATAAAAAGAAGTCTGAATACACAGATTTTGTTGTTGGAACGTTGATTTTTTTAATTTTTTTTTATAATTATTTACTTTATATTATCACTATTATTGCTGTACCTTATCTTATCTTCCCCACAAACTTAACTTTTAGTTTCCTTTTTCAATTTATTTATTATAAGTTCCAAATATGTATAGTTTGATCGTAATATTTTACTCTATTAGATCATCCTTTTATGTGTTGTAATTTGATTGACTTATACAAACTTAATACGACTGTTAATATATATATAACTTCATGTAATTTTTTTTTTTGATGATTAATCATATTGTAAATATTATTTTGTGTGTAAATCAAATAATGATGTAACATAAATTACGACGAACGGTTTGCTATCATAAGTCATAAATGTTTCTCTTGTCTATCTTCTTTTCCACATGATTTTCATGTCTCCCCCCCCCCCCAAAAAAAAAAAAAAAAAAATCTTCACTGAGGCAACTTCGCTTTATTCACCTCAATTTGTGTTCTATAGGTGGGATATATAGCTTCCACGACTCTACCATCCAATCCATTTGTTATTTTGTTTCGAGTTCGAGCTTCAGATTCAGAGAAAATAAAGTCATAATAGAGTAACATGTGATTATACATTTTTAAGTAGTCATATTGTGTAAATATTTGGTATACTGATAGAGGTGGCTTAATAGAATTGATGGCTTAAAGTCAAACCATAAAATAAAGTCTTTTAGGACCAACTTTAAGTTAAATTCATAACAAACATTGCAATTAAAGTAATGATACAATACAGTACAATAAGCTTGTCATCGCTCCCAACATAATTTTTTTATTCCCAGAGAGATTCGATCCCTAGACATATAATTAAACATAAAGAGATTTCAATTATCCCACGGTATCAGTATATATACATTGTCCTGCCTCTCATAAGAGAATCCATTACATCCTATATGCATTGACACATCAATCATAAAACTTGGAAGCACGCGATCAAAGGCGGAATCAAGATTTGAACTTTATGAGTTCTAAACTCTATGATAGCGCAACATGTGTTAGTAACTGCATTCTGAATTTTATTTTTGTATATATTTACTGAATTTATTAATACAAATATTGAATTTGAACTAAAGCTACTACGTCCGTCCCTGGAATCACTATAAATACATGTACTCCTTCTGTTCCACTTGACATGTCTTGTTTTGACTAAACATGAAATTTTAGAAGGAAAAGAAAACTTTTAAATTTATGATCTTGAACTAAAGGTTACATACGTACTCGTGGACTTAAACATGTTACGTCATTCCGATAAGGTAATGTCATTAAGAGAGAAACCAAATGTTGAGTCAAAAACCTACTAAATATAGAAAAGTGATAGTCTTTTTGTTTCAGACTAAAAAGAAAAGTAAGACTCGTATCGGTATCTAGATCACTAGTGGCTTCAACAAGAAGCAGAACTGTAGAATCCATCAACAAGGCCCTTGAAAGTTACAAATCCTTGAAATTACAGGCACAAGATGATAAAAATGACATGAATTACTCCTCCGTTTCAATTTGTGTGTCTGGTTTTGACTTAACGTGGAGTTTAAGAAAGTAAAGAAGACTTGACGTGGTGTTCAAGACACATGTTACTACAGAGGATCCATTCTTATGGTAGTTGCAACAATGGGACTTTTTACAATATATTTACCACTAGTTTCAACCCAACTCAAAGATCCATAAGCAAGATTATTATTATCTACTAACAATGCACCTTCTATCCTAAGCTTGTAGCTTTGTTTTTCATACTTTCTTTGAAAAACAACTTGTGTGGTGCAACACTAACTTTATATTGTCAACTTTGAATACTTGTATCCATTTAGTATCCGACTTGCTGCTGTTCCTATTGAAATAGCCAATGAAAGATGGATAGTTTAAGTCCAATGAAGGGTTGGAACAGGAATATGAGGAGGATCTTGTGATGGCTTTTATCTGTTGGGATGTGAAGTTTAGACCACAGAGGAGATTTATGTAGTCCTCTGGTGTAACGTCGTAGATAAGTCCGGGGTCCAGTGCCTTATTTGGATTGATATAGCCAGCTCCTATGGCTAGGGAGTAGCAGCATTGTTATCTCTACCGATGTCTCGGATGGGTCCTTGTGTGTTGTCTAATGAATCGGCTGTGATCATCATGGCCGAGCGGATGGCAGCAGGGCTCCATTTGGGGTGTACCCCTTTCAGAAGTGCTGCTACACAATTAGCCATATTGTTGAAAAATGAAATGGAAGTTGGTATATTTACTTGAACATAAGTTAGTTTACTTATATATAGAAAAGTGAGAAGCCAAATTATTCCCTTTATAACAACTTCTCAATCAGTTACCATAGTTTATATATATATTGAACTTACAACTTGCAAGTCAAAGAAAGCTTCAATCTAAAAGGAACTTTCTTTGCCATTGCCTCATTTATCATGTCAAAGTTGCTTTAGTTGCACTTCACCCCATCCCTAAGTATACGTCACACTTTTCCTTTTTAGTCTGTCGCAAAAAAATATCATACTCTATTGTGGTATAATATACTCTATCCAAATCCTTCAAAAGCTATGCATGTTCGAGGATTTGAAAATAAATTGTGCCAATAGTTTTGGAAAGTTCGAGCAACATAAGTCATACTTCCTTATTTAGAAACACTTTTCGAAAGACTATCAGCTCAAGTGCATCAAATCCAAGCAAAAGAATATGAAAGCAATGAACAAAACTTAGTAGTCCACATTCAGGGTGTCAAAATGAGCGGATTGGTTTAAAATGGACAGGTTAATAACTCGCACAAATGTACTTGAGCTAAAATGGATTTGACTGAAATAAGCTAAAAACTGGACTGGATTAATGACTCGATTATCTGAGTCATGTTGTCCACTAGTTGTAGAAAATTGAAGGGATTATATATAAGAAATGTATATATTTATATACATATATGTTATGCTTTATACAACTTGCTTGAGGGTTATCTAGTCATCTTGTTTACTGTGATATACATCTTTTTTTAATCTGTATGAACAAAAGACAGATGCCTTAGCTGTCTTGTTTGGATTATTATTTGCATCATTGTCAATTATTCAATCTTATATGTTTCATGCATCAATCAGCAAGTTAAGTCTTTAACTAAGTGGGGAAAAAAAGGCATAATTTTACTTCACAATTATTCATTAGACAGTGTCTTCATCAGTTCTGTTTTCACAGAGGTTCCACTCTTATGGTAGTGGCAACAATAGGACTTTTTACAACGTATTTACCGCTAGTTTCAACCCAACTCAAAGAACCATAAACAAGATAATTATCTACTAACAATGGACCTTCTATCCTAAGCTTGTAGCTTTGTTTTTCATACTTCTCTTTGAAAACCAACTTGTCTGGTGTAACACTAACTGTATATTCACCCATTGGGGTCAATTTTGCTGTGTATGTTGACTGACCATCTCCAAGATTAGTCACTGTCCTGTTGAATACTTGTATCCGTTTCGGATCAGACTTGCTGCTGTTGAAGTTGAAATAGCCAATGAAAGATGGATAGTTTAAGTCCAATGAAGGTTTGGAACATGAATAAGAGGAGGATCTTGTGATGGATTTTATCTGTTTAGATGTGAAATCTAGACCACAGAGGAGATTTACGTAGTCTTGTGGTGTAGCATCGTAGATAAGTCCGGGGTCCAGTGCCTTATTTGGATTGATATGGCCAGCTCCCATGGCTAGGGGAGTAGCAGCATTGTTGTCTCTACCGATGTCTCGGATGGGACCTTGTGTGTTGTCTAATGAATCGGCCGTGGTCATCATGGCCGAGCGGATAGCAGCAGGGCTCCATTTGGGGTGTACCCCTTTCAAAAGTGCTGCTACACCAGCAGCATGAGGACAAGACATCGATGTACCAGATATAATATTGAAGTAACTGAATAGGTCTCGAGAGTTGATTTGAGCTACTGATAGTTTTTCAGGCCATGATGCTAATATCAAGGCGCCCGGAGCCATGAGGTCAGGTTTGAGAATAGAAGGACAGCTTCCTGATGGTCCCCTTGAGCTGTAGCTAGCAACTTTTGGTGCTGGTTTAGCACCAAGACGAGTCGCTTGAAATTCGAGTCTTGCTTTAGGCGAAGGACTACTCTTGATGTACTTCAAAACTTTATCACCATCTTCAAAGTTCAAAAATATAGCTGGAAATTCACTTTGGAGGTAGAATTCCAAGTCAGTAGTGTTTGTTAGGAAGACACCACCCGAAACGTTTGAGTTTCTTATATTGTACACTTGATCACTTATTGATCCATTCGCGTCATAGCAGACAGCGATTTTGTATGCATGTTTCTTCACTTCCTTATCCTCTAAGCACGAGTTGAGGTAAACGATGGAGCTGTCGGTTGAACTTGAATTCCCGGGGTATAGGGATAAACCTGAGACTGAAACTCCATTGCCTAGAGTTAGTGTCCCAAGGAAATCGCGGTCGACTGTGCCAGCAGCCATAGTGAGAACCCAAGGTGTTCCATTATGCAAACTCTCATTATCAGGCCCTTCATTTCCTGCTGAAGTGGAAACAAATATACCTTTCTCCATCGCAGCAAATGCAGCTATAGCTATCGGATCATCATATAGCTGACGACCATCTATGCCTAACGACAACGATATTACATCCACTCCATCCTCAATTGCCTGATCAATTGCAGCCAGAATATCAGATAACATAGCACCTTCATCCCACAAAGCCTTATACATTGCCACATGAGCCTTTGGTGCCATCCCTGCAGCAACACCAGTAGCATATCCAAAATAAGACGCGGACTCAACACGACTTCCTGCAGCTGTAGTAGACGTATGAGTTCCATGCCCTTCCGTATCACGAGCTGAATTCATCTCAATCGTAATATTCGGATTGCTAGCCATTAGTCCTTTGTTGAAGTACCGCGCACCAATGAGCTTCTTGTTACACAAAGAGGAATTAAACTGAGTTCCACTTTCACATTCACCTTTCCATCTTGATGGAACATCATTCAGCCCATTATCATTATAACTTTTACTCTCTGGACACACCCCTGTATCAACCAAACCAATGATAACATCTATACCATAATCTGACTTAGGCCATGCACCAGAATTGGAACTCAAACCAAGGAATTGTGACGTATGAGTCGTATCGATTTTAACTGTCATATCCTTAGTTGATGAAAGATAACCTTGAGACCTCTTGATAACTTGTAGCTCAGAAAGACTAAGTCTTGCACTAAAACCATGAATAGCATTAGTGTAAGCATACACAAGGGAACCATAATTTGAGCTATCTTCTGATATAGAACCAAGAGTAGACAAATACCAACTATGATGACTAGAAAAGGCTTTTGGCATAGCTGACAAATCCATATGTATGATATAAGTTTCTGACTTAGACATAGTAAATGGAAGTAAAATAGAAAGGAAACAGAAGGATAAGGCAATATAGTTAGTCATATTTTTTGAAGAAATGAAATATATTTTCTTGAACATAAGTTAGTTTTACTTATATATAGAGTATTTAGAGGAATAAGACCCTCTCATCAAACTTTCTCAATCATATTATTGAAATTGCAACTTGCAAGTTATATAAAAAGAAAGTTTGCAATAATTTCTAAAAGGAACTTTCTTTACCATTCATATATCATGTCAAAATTGCTTTAGTTTTACTCCTTTCATCCTAAGTTATATGTCGTACTTTTCTTTTTAGTCTGTCCTTGAATAGTATCAAAACTCTCCGATACTTTAAAAGGTATATATATTTATGAGAGAAGTAATGATGGCACAAATTATTAGTTTTCTCCCCGAACCTTAAAAACGCTCTTCTACTTAACTAACTAAACTTAGATACACACACTTTTGATCTGTCGTATGACATAGTAAGTAGTGTCAAATTCTTTTAGGAGCATAGTTGAAAACACCCTTAAACAGGGGGCGGAGCCACCTTGTACGAAGGGGGTTCATCGGGGGAAAATTATATTATTTATACATGGTTAAAATAATTTTATATGTAGATAAAATAAATGTCGAACCCCCTTCGGTTACTTCATGTGTCTATTTCTACAGATTTTGAACCCCATTATTGAAAATCCTGGCTCCGCCTCTGCGGCCTTAAACTTGACGAAAATTTAGGGGTGTATTTCACTCATTACAAAATTGAGGGTTGTTTAAGTTCAAGTAAAGGGGTCTTTTTTTAACTATTAAGGTTGTTAATAGTTCGAGGAAGAAACTAATAATTTGCGTCGAGTTTAAGGGTATTTTCATCTATTTATATTTATTGAAGATACGATACGGATGGGATGATTTATAACTATAAAAACATCTAAAACTTATACTTTGTAGTTTGTTTATTAAACTATATGTTCAGTTAACACTGTCACGTAAATTGAGACGACGGAGTGATAAGTTTTAATAATGTAGTATATGATTGATCATAAGAGTTAACATTTGTGTAATGATTTGAATAATCATTATAAAATTTATTTGCAACTCAATCATGGAGCCAAATATACATAAATGAGTATATCATGTATCCATCATAGGTAAAACCATAGCCACACTTCCAAATTTCTATAGATAAAAAGTAGCACCCAAAGTATTATATTCAGTGGTCCATAAACTTAAGTGGATGATCTAGATGATAAAAGGAGGACCTATCGAAAAAAATCGACTCAAAATTTTAACTTTATGAATTTTAAATTTTATAACGTTTTACTCGTTAATGTGTTCAAAATTTAGTATTTGTAGGCATTTACTAGTTTTCTTAACACATACGTAAGGTCTAGGCTAAGTTAATGTACCCCGGGAAATAATTGGTTACGTGGTGCTTAAACGTTTTAATTTATGTATCCTTAATTTGGAATACAAATGTCAAGCTTGTTTAAAAATTGACTTTCGGTATAACTCAACCTCAAAAGTTTAATTTTTCATTTTTCATCTAATATGAAACTTCCCAACAAAATCAACTAACTTTTGATGTAAATTTAGACCTTAAATCCTCAACTTTTTAAAAACAAAATTTTCACATTTAAAAATTACTATTAGTGATTATAGTTAACCATAAAAAATAATATTTAATTCTTCAAATAATAGACAGGACATATTATTGGAAACAGTTTGGAGTACTTTATTTAGCTTAGCCAAACTAGCTTTTGCCCATTAGCCAATTTATTGGACACACATTTAACAAATTATAATTCAATCATCATAGGTTCTCGTGGGATATTTGTGATCTCTCCATCGTAATAAGAGATTTAATGTTCGAATTCTAAGAATGAAAAAAAAAAATTGAGCGTGTCATTCTCAAAAATGAACTTTACGATATACGAATTCGAACTTAAATCAGACTCTAATATAAATGTGTATAAAAAAACAAATTCCTATCATTTTCATGTTTTATTGTTTATTATTATTATGTTCACATGTAGGGAAATGGAATGACATCAAGATTCTTGTAATGGACAAAAAAAATAATTATAGAATGAAGGGGAATTATAGCTCTAATTGTCTTAATAAGACCATACAAACTAATATACTTTTTTTATAAATAGAAAAATTATTGGAGACCACATATGATTTTGATTTTTGATAAATATAATTGAGAGTGACTTTTAATTGGCAAAAAAACATTAGGTACAACTAAACTTTAATCTTTCAAAAAAGTTTCCACTAGTAACATGAATTTCTGTTATTTAAGAAGACTTTAAGTCAATTTGTTATAAAAGCAGTAAACAAAATAAATAAAAATAGTTTTTCCAACTTTTAGTAGTGATATTATTTTAGAAACTTCTTGGAGAAAAATAGTAAAAGGAATATTATTGGGTTATGAGTCATTTCAATTGTTGATCATTATTGGATAGAAGAAAAAAATTGCAAAATGTTAGCCACATGTATTTTAAAAAATAATAAAAATTGATATTTGATATATATATAACAAGACCTTTGAAGTCAAATCATGTCCATACATACAGAAAACAAAGGAAAGTTTGGTATGAATACTATTTGATAACTAATCATTAGGGCGACTCAATAAAATTGGTGGTCTAAATTCAATTTTAATGAAAGATATCTCTTTTTCGCTTAATATTTTCTTAAAGAAAAAAAAAACATATAAATTTTTTATAAATTTGAATTGGGTCTTATATTCTCTCTTAACTACATATATTAGGATTGAGCGTCGAGAATTAAAAAGATCTTATTTGCTCTTCTATTTAGTCGACTTTGTGTGTCTCAAAATTGAAGTAATAAAACAATTCAATATAGATATCAAACATCGGCTTCTAAAATTTGGGGGCTTAAATCCCTTGCTTTAGCGGCATGACTCTCTGAATGGCCTCGGTAACAACAACGATATATTTGGTGTCTCTTATAAAGTGAAGTCTGAAAAGGATAATGTGTACGCCGTCTTATCAGAGATAGATTCCGTTCAAAAATAACAAATTTCATCTAAACTTAGGACCTTTAACTCAACGTATAATTTCATGTTTGAAAAATACAATAAGTATTATTGTAATGACCCGTAAGGTCAATTTTGGAACTTTTTTAAAAAAAAGTTATAGTTTTACCCCTTTGGATAGTTATCTCGAGTTATTTATAATTGATCGGTAAAGATGGTTTGAAAATTTTGAACTATTCAATAATTACAATTAGTTAATTGAAAAATAGAAATTTATTAAATAATTAATTTATTTAGTTGGTGATTAATGGTTCAAGCCCTTATTTATTTATTTATTTATTTATTATCTTAGGTCACTTGTCCCATATACATTAAAAGTTAGTAGGGTTAATATAATTCGAGAGAGGCGAAGGGCACGATTTGACGCCATAAGAAAAACTACTCGTGCTTCAGGTAAACCTCGAGTTTTATTTGTTTATGTATTGTTGTTATATGAAAATATAGTAGTATATTAATGATTGGGTGATAAGTTATATTATTATATTAATATTTTAAATAAAAAAAAATTGAAGGATCACAGAAGTTTTGTGTAAGGAGGTTGGCATTAATTAATGATTCCTTTCCATAATTGAAAATAAAATGAAATTTGAAAATGCTCTAGCAGGTGATTTGTGGTTGTTCAATTGGACGGATAGGTGTAACAAGTATTAAGAGTTCGTATAGTTGCCACCGCTGGTACATAAACAATTGGCTTTCATTTTAATTAATATTATTTTATTATCACATTATAGTTTAAGTGTATTCATATTGATGTAGGTAACTAAATATTAAGTGTGTTATATTATACAAAAACTATTAGGATTTTATTGTTGGAAGGAATTAAGACTTAATCTTAAACTTGATTTTCGATTTGAGACTGAGTTTTTGGGTTTAGGCTAAACCTATAGCAATATGGGTGTTAGTTCCAAAATCTTATTGTGGTCGTTAATGTGAATAGATTACTTTGAGTTGGAAGTACACCAAAAGGGGAAGGCTCAAGTCCCGGAGTAAATTCTTATTGGATTCAGGCAAGTGGATTTCTAAACTCTTGCTAAGTGTATGAAATGCGTGTTTTCCTTGTGGTATATGTTTGGGAGTAATGGGACTTGGTGAGGGGTTGACTTGGCCACATCGATTAATTCTAATGATAAAAGGGGGTAATAAAAGACAATGTGATTATTTGTTGTATGTGATGTGTCGAGAATGGTACGAGTACCGGTGTTATAATGGGAAGGTTTATTACTATAGAATGTGGATTGTAATCCGAGAATGCCAAAGCATATGGGCATTAACTGAAATATTATTGATTTGATTGTGATTGTATTCTTTACTGAGCCGTATAAATGTGATAATTGAGGTGATTATATGTTATAGCGACATTTGGTTTATTGAGATGTTGCATCATCTCCTTTATTTGATATCATATTGTGCACATGCATTGACATGAGACTGGGTATGAGTAAGGGTCTAACACGTGGAGATCGTCCGTGTTGAGATCGAGTTATGATTATTTTGGGCACGTGGAGATCGTCCGTGCGATAGAAAAGTTATGATTATGATTTGGGCACGTGGAGATCGTCCGTGCGAATTTGTTTGATTTATGATAGTGCGTTGAGATCGTCCGCACAGACACGTGGAGATCGTCCGTGTCGGTATATGGACCTCGCGAGTCCCCCATGGGTCATGAACTCTCGATGTATTTCCGAGGAGTATCATGTATATACGGTTGAGAGAGAATTTGGTATTCTGAGGCATATCACTTCATGGTGTCATATTGCATTGCATCTCATGACATTCTTCATTCTTGATGATTATGTGTTTTATTGGTGGTTGTGAATTACTTGATATTTGATTACCTCTATTTGATGAACTTGATCTTATGTGTTTCTGATATTGTGAGTGTCAGTTGTGGTTGTTGAATATTTAGTTTGTAGTTGAGGATGAATAATTTGTTAAAATGATTTTGATGAGTTCGGTGCTATGAACACTATGAACTGTAGGTTGGGCTGATTTTTATGCAGGTTGTAGTTGTGGAGGTTCGGTTGGTGTGTAAGGAGTACTCGTATTTTATCCCCTTAGCTTGTGTTTAGACGTTTACTTGCTGGGTACCGTGTGGTTTGGTACTCACCCCTTGTTACTATAATTTTTTTGTAGGTTACTAGCCCGGACTTTATGATATTTCTCTGCTCCTTGTCTGAGGCTTCTTGGAGATTTGTGAGGTAGTTGTTTGTCGTCTCAGCGTACTTTCTTTCTCCTTAGTTATGACCTTGTTCTATTCTAGAAACAAGTTCATTTGAGATTTGCGTTTCTTGAATCAGTTGTATTACTTTAGAGGCTTGTACACGTGACAACCAGATTTTGGGAGTACTTTTGAGTAACTTATAAAATTTCCGCATTTTTATTGTAATGGTCGAGTTTTAGGCTGACTTGTCTTGGTGGGATAAGACGAGTGCCATCACGTCCATTTTTGGATCGTGACAATTATATATTATATATATACTCATAACCTTAAAGAATATAATGAGTTCCAAACTAAAAATCTATAATAAAAAAAATCATAAAGCAAAAATTGAGAATCCACCCTTAGCAGCTCTTATAAAAGCATAGAGGCCTGAATATTTTGTATCACAGTAAAATATTTTTTTTAAAAGAGAATATTTCACACAATATTATTAATATGAAATATCAATCTTTAATACCCAATATTTATATATAAAAAAATGGTTGTTATACACTTATTTATCAATCTTTAACAAATAAATTGAAAAATACTTTTCATTTATCAGTCAAACATAAAAAATAACGAAAAAACAATTTCATAAAATTGACACATAACATGTGAACCTCGTCCCATCATTAAAGCAAAATCTGGTAATAATGTCTTTTTTTTTCAAGAAATATCGTCAAATCTTTTTTTATTTACGATTTTTATATATATTTAGAAAAAAAATTCATAAAAATACAAAATATAAAGAAAAGTTACTAAATTTAATCAAACAGTATGTTACTTGTATTATCTCAAAGAAAAATAAAAGATTACTCTCTACCCTAATCAAAGTCATTTCATTCAACAATCAAATTTTGGGATTGCTAATTAATAAATTTTAGAACCAACCACAACTAATTTCCAATTTAGCTGTTGGTGATTGAAGCCTTACCAACCTTGGTAAATAGTTTCTATCTTCCTAATAATGGAAGGAAAATGAAAAATAATAAAGGAAAAGGGTCAAAAATATTTTTGAATTATGTGAAATAGATCAATTATATCCTTTATTACATTTTGGGATCAAAAATACCTCTGCCGTTATCTCAAGAGACCACAAACACCCTCAAAAGTTATCAAATTTTTGGTGACGTGGCAAGTCACGTGGGACTAATCCCTCCATCTAAGCGTTGCCAACTTGGATTCACTACCAAAGAACTAAATCTTTAGTGACGATATTCTGGGCTTTCTTGGTGACTTGTGTCGTCGCTAAAGGTCTAGTTTTTTTGTAGTAAATCCTAGTTGGCAACGTTTAGGTAGAGGGACTAGTCCCACTTGGATTGCCACGTCACTAAAAATTTGGGGTGTTAACTCTTGAGGATATTTGTGATCTCTTGGAATATCTGTGGGACATTTTTTATCCCAATGAGGGTATAAGTGATCTATTTCACGTAGTTTAAAGACAATTTTAACCCTTTTCTGAAATAAGAGAAAGCGCAAAACACAAATAAAGATGAAGTTAACTAAAGAAACTTTGGCAATAAGATATTTGAAGATACAACTCCCTCTTGTTCGGAAAGGATTACAATGTTACCACAAACGAAAAGCTCTAATATACATAGGGGCTTTAATGAAGAAATGCACAAATGAAAAAAAAAATACACATATAAAGTGTAGTATATGACTAAACAAAGGAAGAAGAATACAATAAACAAAGAAACATCAATTATTCAGTATCGTTACTCAGTTTTGTTCTAATATATCTTAGAGCATGTGAAACGCGAGATAAAACACTCAACATATTTTTGCATTTTGCTTTAAGGCTTAAGCCACTATAAGTGCGTCTTTGACAACACTGATGAATTTTAAAATAGAAGACAAAAAATAAAGCAGAAAAATGACAACAAAATAAGAACAACTCTTCAATATGTTGATTAGACAACCGCAGAGAATGTCAGTCAACTCTTAATAACCACAATTTTAATTTCTTTCTGCTTCAATTTTAGAAAAGAAGAAAAGTATATTTCCAAAGCAAATGAAACTTGGGTTACATGTTCACTTCTACACTCTTTTTCACATGCAGAGAGTCAAAACAATCATTGTTTTGTAGGGTCTTTAATGTAGTTAGTAAATGAACATTAGCCCTATGACATTTTCATGGAGACAACACTAAAAAACACAATAAGTAGTGAGGGGTCCAAAATGCACAATGTGTGGCCAACTCTAGCTGTCAAATAGTATCTCTAGTCACAAGCAAGCAAAACACATGTACCTGTTTTCCTTCTTTGTAGCATCCTTGGTGAATATATAGTAAATCATTGGACCCCCACCCCACCCCCTCTCTAGCATCAACAAATATCGCAACACATAAGCCAAATCATTAAAGCAAACATTCATGGTGTTTGAATAGGCACGGCGAATAAGAAATAAAGGTTTTCGGCACATATTAAAAGTATTAGTTTTGGTTACGTATGTTGTACGTATATTTGTATTATTTGGTATCAAAATCTTAAATACGATTTCAATTGATATGTTAGATGAGAAAAATAGATATTAAAGTATATTGAAAAATACAAATTTTCTAGCATAATGTATATTAATTTTATATAATTGATTTAATATTTGTAAAATAAAAAATATAAATTAAGGTAGTTTTGATGCTATTTATATAATAGTTACTTTATATTAAATATGCATACATGTTTCTCTATGATGTAAAAGAATACAATATTTTTTTAAAATGTTTTTTATAGAACATTTCACACAAATTTTATATTAGATTTAAGATATATTTGTCTACCTATAATAATTTACACGTTTGTCTACCTGAAAAAGATAATCAGAAGAGAAAAAAAACTCCTAATTATGTTCAAATGCAAACCAATTGAATTAGTATTATAAGTGGTTATTTGGTCTTTTCTCTTAGATATATTGCTAGTGAAGCATTTCATTAAGTCATTAGGGCAGTAAATATTTATAAAAATGGTGAAAAAAATGTACAAATATGATATTATGATTGATTGTAATGTAACTTTTCATGTAAGGTCTTTTCACTTGCAATACCATACATGCTTTATTATTTAATGATTAATTAAATAATTTATAATATTATAATTTAGTGTAGGGGCAAAATTGAAATCTAATTTTGCATTCTAAAGCTTCCTACTTTGGGCACGTGCAATCTCCATAACGATGAATATGAATTATTAAAAATCACATAATTTCTTTTAAACTTTTGTTGAGTTACAACAAAAATATGAAAAGTAAAATGATAAATGTTTATAGTGTATAGTTAACTCATAAGAAGAAACTCTTTTGTATTTAATCATCCCCTTATTATAATTTCTATATATAAATTTTATATTTGTTTTAATAGACAAAATAAAGTAGCAAAAACAAACACACTACCTTGTAATTAACTTTCTTAAAATGTCTCTCTTGTCTTATAGAATAGAGTAAAAATATTGAAATTAAATTAATGGTTATACATTTCAAAAAGATAAAATGTTTTAACATTAATTATTAGAAGATGAAACTTTCCTAACTACAACTCTTCATTATTCTTTAATTAAAGATTAAAAGAGAGAAACCGTAATTCATGTACTTATTTAAAATTCTAGAAATACTAATTGACTCTTATTCTTCCAAGTTTTTTTTAAAAAAATAAATAACTTACAAGTCAAAAAATAATTTTAAAAAATAATATTATTTAATTAATCAGAAAAAAAATAGAATAGATGGTGCATTCACTTTCTTGAACATAGTAAAAATTCATATCCATACAAGGCAAAACATAAGGTACATCTTAATGCTATTTTCTCCTTATATCAAAATCAATTCCATCATTTCTTCACATGAAATACATAACTGATCCATACTACTAGAAAAGTGAAATGGTAATTTAATTATATACTACTAATGAGAGCTATGCTCTTAACAAAATTGAAAGCAATTACATATAACAACAACAAGAGCTACTCTACAAAACCTTAAGAGAGTGCTGAATTTGCACCACTGAATCTTATGTACATTCGCCACCTTCGAAATGAATGGTAGAGGAAACAAGGGGATTTTGAATATGATCTTTTAGCCCACTTGGCCAGGCTACTCCTCATCGCTAATTTCTTTCTTAGGCAACAAAGATCGGTTGGTTTCAACAGTACTTTCAAATCCACTGCTATCACCTGTATCAATTATGCGCTTATCCATTACCTTCTCTTTCATTTCATCATGATGTGAACGTCCATTTTCTCTTACAGTTCTTCGCTCCTGTATGAATCACACGGTTAAGCAATGTATTATCATATAAGGATTGATAGAAAATGTTATAGGTCATTCAATTACGTAACACAGCTTCCTGGCAGCAGTTCCAACTAGTGTTGGTTCGTAATACTAAACTTAATATCAGATCATTGATCAGATGTCTAAAATTCGTTTGTAAAACAATCAATTTGATTTCTACTATAAAATGAGAGGGGGATTGATTCAAGTTTCAGTATCCGAATGACCGGTTACTAAATATATATGGTGTAATAAGCATCATCCAGTATAGGATAGATGGGACATGTATTGAACGCTCATTCCGAAAAAGCAGATACATGAACCTTCATTACGTCACATATAACTATACACTCTAAAGCAACCACAATTGCACCATAGTTTAAGTACTAATTAAACTCGATTCACGTCATTCCAATTCCCAGAGGATATGTTTCTGAGGTTGCTTCACTATATAAATAAGAGAGTAAGAAGTTGAGTTTTATTATAAGAGGGAGATTTCCATACATCAAGTAAACACGGATATCAGGAACCAAATGCATGCTAAGCCATCATGACGAGTAAAAATATGATAGTTTATGATGCATGCAGTTCTAAATAGGAAAAGCTCAAACTTACATCACGGAAGGGAAAATCATCAACCTCAAGCATGTGTATAACATGCCCCATCTTAGGCCTCTTCTGAGCATTGGGGTCTACACAGCGCAATGCTACCAAAAGGGCACGTTTCAATGCTCTGGAAGAAGGCTTTTCCCGCATCTTGGGATCCAAAACACCCTCGGAATTACGGTTAGAAACCATTGTCTTAAGCCAATCAACCAGATTGACCTGAAGGTTAGATCCCCGCAAAAGTCAGAATTAAACAAGACGCAATATTAAAGATGCTACTTAAAACAAGACGGTTTAGGTAATTGGAACAAACCTCTCCAGGAGCACGGCTATAATCCACAGGATTCCTTCCAGAAATAATCTCCATAAGAAGAATTCCAAAACTATAAACATCACTTTTATCATTCAACATGCCAGTGCTAGCATATTCTGGAGCAACATAGCTGATAAGAGAACAAGAAGATTGGCAATTCAGTTAACATGGTTGCTTCGACATTAGAAACAACAGAAAATTCTAGTGGATTTGAGACATCTAGAACTAACCCAAACGTTCCCATAACCCGAGTAGTTATATAGCTCCTCTCTGAGCCCAAAAGCTTAGCTAAACCAAAGTCAGATACTTTCGAATTCCACTGCTTATCAATCAAAATATTGCTCGACTTGATGTCACGGTGAACAACTTTGGGTTCGAGGCCCTCATGCAGATAGGTCAACCTGCATTCATTGTCAAGTTTTAGTTTTCCATTTAACACAATCTAGATAACAATGACTGCCCAAAATAAAATAAAAAAATAGAAGTTTATACATTCCAATGAAACGGAGTTTATACCCTTTAGCTGTTCCAAGGATAATATTCATCCGAATTTCCCATGTAAGAGGACTGTATGGCCCTACATCTCCATGGAGCCACTGCTCTAAGTTCCCATTGTCCACATACTCATACACAAGCATCCTGAAAACAGCATTGAAATTATCTCGAGTAACCCCAACACTAAAATCAGCATAATATAGGTCTTAACAGTCCTAATAGACTACAAGCACACAAACGTAACAGCAATCGATCAAATCAAACTGCAGACCACTGAAACGAAAATACCTGTGAGCCCCCTCAGCACAGTAACCAAGTAGCCTCACTAAATTCTTGTGCCGAACTCGACCAATTGCTTCCACTTCAACCTTGAATTCTCTCTCTGCCTGCCCCCTGAAAAGAATGTCACATGAAAAAAATTAAAGAACAAAAAGGGACATGTTTCTCATCAAATAAACCTATAAGACTATAACTACCCATCAAACTTCAGCTGCATTCAACTAATTAAGGACCAAAATCTATAGGGCAGATCTAGCCCTTCACAGCTAGTTCAACCAAACCCAATACTTTCAGCTCAGACCAATGACTATGTACATTTGCACCAACAACAGATGCAATGTAATCCCAAAAGAAAGGTTTCCAAAACAGAATCGCAAGAATAACACGACAATAAATTAGCAAGATACAAAGCAAATGAGACAACATGTAACAATAAACAACGCAAACTTCGTGAGGTAGTAAGGCTCTTTCCGATAAACCATGTACATTTACAAAGTTCTAAAAATGTATACATACACAATAAACAGCAGTCACTCAGAACTTACTGAATCTAAAGTTCAATTGGATGCATAACTATGGAACAACAAACACAACATGAATATAATGGCATGCAGAATATAATTATATACCTAAACAACACAACATGTTAGCATCTATATATATAAGCAATTGAACTATGCATACACAATAAGCACAAAGAACAGAACTTTAATCAGTAATACAAACCAAACAAGTTTAAACGCCACACCTGTTGTTAAGCAAATTCTTAACAGCAACATAACTATTATCTTCCATAACTCCGCGGTAAACAATGCCATAGCCACCCTCACCAATAACATTCTCATGAGCAAAAAAATTAGTAGCAACTTCAAGCTCCCTCAGAGTATACCAATGACCCCACCCTAAATGTGAAACCTCAGGTGCAGTATGTCCACCTTGTTCACCCGAACGCACCTCCCCACTACCATGACCCGACCCACCACCCGATCCGACCCGATCAGGTTTAACCATATGTTCCTTCCCCATCTCAATTTGAATTCTTTGATACCCACCTGAGTTCTGGGTCGTTTCTTTTTCAGGTTCCGGTAACGGGTCTGCTACCAGAACCGAATTGGGGTTTTCCGGTAGAGTCCGAGATGGGTCAATTCGGATCTCTTTGATCTCCGTAGAGATGTTTTTGATTTGGGGGTTGCTGGAATTCTTCTTAGAAGTATACCAAAGTGAGATTAAGAAGAGAACAATTACAATTGCTGCTCCAACGCAAATTCCAACAACTACCCACAAGTGTAAACCAAAAATCGATGTTTTCTTCGACATCTCATCATTCAAAAATGCCGACATTTTTTTTTCACTTCAACAATATGGGGTTAGCTGAAAATGGAAGACATGAAAAAAAAAAAAAAAAAGTACTTTTTGTTTGAAGAGAAAGGAAAGTACACTACAATAAAGCTTATTAATGGACAAATATGGTGAGATAAGATGATAGCTAGTGTTACAGAGTACAGACAGCTGCCTGTAGAGCAGCTTAGAGAAGATGAAGCTTAGTGATTTTTTGGACCAAAACAGGGCAAGTGAGTGGTTAAGGGTTGGGGGGTGGGGTGGGGGGTGGGGAAGGAGAAGCAGCTGTAATGATGGGACTGCTGAAAAGGAAGAAATTGTTTAAGCGTGCCAAACGAATGATATTATAGTCAAATTTGAAGAAATTTATTTTCGGATTTTCGCGGTGTTCGGATCATTTTATTATACTCGATAAAAGGAAGTTGTTCTGATAGTAAGTAGCTTTCACTTTTTAAATTTCAAAGATCCTGAGTTTGAGTTATTAAAGGAACAAAACGGTAAGCATTCTTCTATTCCAATTTGAAGGTCGTGGAGTTTGAATGATCGAAGAAGCAAGATAAGTAAGTATTTTTCGATTTTAATCTGAGGATCATGAGTTTGAGTTACTGAAGAAGTAAGATAGTCAGTATTCTTCAATTTCAATCTGTAGATCGTGAGTTTGAGTAATTGAAGAAGCAATATAGTAACATGCTTCAATTTAAATCTGGAGATCGTAAGTTTGAGTCACTGAAGAAGCAAGATAGTCAGCATTCTTCAATTTCAATCTGGAGATCGTGAGTTTGAATCACCAAGAAAGGAAGATGGTAAGCATTCTTTAGTTGCAATCTAAAGGTCGTAAGTTTGAGTCATCAAGGAAAGTATATGGTAATAAGAAAATAATGCTAAAAGATTATTTATTTATTTTTTGAGTAACTTTATTTATAAATATTCTAGCTAATAAGAAAAAATTATCTTGTATTTTACTTTTATTAAATTTTAACTTAACTTGCTTTATTGACCTGAGAAAATAATGCTAAAAATTATTTTATTTATGAATTTTAAGTGTTAGTACCTTATACCCTCTTTGGTCCAAAATAATGGTTTTTTTTAGTTTGGATGTATTTTTTAGAAACTATTTATTTCTAGTATTATAGTTAACTTACTCCTAATTAGAAAAAAAACAAATGAATAATTCTTGATGATGTATATAGGGGTAACAGTAGAAGAATTTGAGATTAATTTCTCTTTTTAATTTTAAAATATTATTTATTTTGAAATAGAGAAAGTATGTATTTAATCGTAGAAAAAAGAGTTATACCATCAAAGTAACATTTATAATCAACTATAAATTCAAGTCACCCATCAAATTTAAACGAATTAAAAAGAATCAAAATAATAATTTGCTTAGCATTGTTTGGTACTTTAATTGAATTAAATATGTACCGTCAAATATTGTGATGAATATTTCTTAATATTTAATTAAAAATCTTTAATTCATAAGAATCGAATTATCTTTAATAAAAGACATTTATTTGACGTCGAAAGAATTGAATTATTCTTGATTCAAATCTAATTGATACTTTAATGTGAATTTTAGAGATCGAATAAAGAGAATCAGACAACAAGTCAAACTCAATTTGTTAAAATCAAAGCTAAGATATAAGTCAAATGTAAGTATTAAATAGATGTACTTCAAAATGATTTAATTAACATATAGTAATTTGATCAGTCTAATTTAAAATTATAGACTTAGCAAATTGAACATCTTAAACTTTAATAAATAAAAAAGGAAACTTCCATTGATTTTTAATTACCTTGAATATTTAAATTATACCTTAGATTGATCCATTTATAGATCTAAATACTTCATCTATAGATTTAAATTGAAAATGTTGGAGAATATTATAAGATTAGAACCCCACTAATTAGCCATTAGCTCATTAATAAATCTTTCAATTAAATTCTAATTGATTGCTTATAAACAAATAACAGACACGTTAAATATCGCGATAATATCTTTACAATTTAGAATGGAAATCAAAGTATCTTTCGTCTTTTTTAAAACTTTTATCAATCAACTATAATAGTTATAGTTATTGCAAATTCGCTTTCGTAGAAAAATAATCATAAGTCTCCTAAATTAATATTTAACAGTTCGTTTTTACTTATCTCGTATTGTTTTCGAGAGTCAAATTACATGAATTTTGATCAATATATATTTTTTATCATATTAATATTAAGAAATGACAACTTATGTATCTTGTATAGTTTTCAAACATCTCTATAACATTAAATTAAATTATAGCTCAACTTAATTTTAAAATTGTTCAAATTAATTTTCGAAAAGTAAAACGTGATAAATAAAAGTGAACGAATCGTATCATAAGAAGGTATGCCTTCCTTTTAACTTTATCTTTGTCCTATTTCATTTCTCTTTGGCTCATTTGCTTTATTATTTTATTATAATTTGCTGGTTAAAGAATTATTTTATTTTTTATGATTGATAGTGATGCATCCCTATTTTCTTTCACTTTCACTTTCTAAATTAATTAAATTATAAATGTAGTTCTTTTACTTTTCTTTTAATGAAAAAATGGGAAATTAAAGATTAAAGAATTTTGTCGATCTAGTGATTTGATTAATTTTCTTTTCTTTCAAATCAAATATTTATTGGAATTAATTTATTTTTAATTTTATTTATAAAATTACATTAAATATATTATTATTATCCTGATATAATTAGTTTGTTATGTTTAATTATTCCATTAAAAAATTGGAATCTTTTCATGCTAATAATTTGGTTATATGTAAACATCATCATTAATTAGTTCTAATTTTGATATGTCAAATTTTTTGGGAAAAAGATTAGATTTACTCTTTTTAATTTTGTTTATAGTTTAAAATCATCTTCCGTTATACTAAGTTAGTGGTTCATTACGATCAAAGACAAACACAAAAAGATTTGTTAATGATCGATAAAGATATAAATTCTAACAATAATAGAAGATAAAAAGATCAGTATGATATACTAAGCTTTTGTTATATAAGAATCCACGTATAACGATACGTTAATTATACGTCATATATATATTATATATTTCTATTTATTTTCACAACTCGAATCCGTGACAGGTGTTTTTGATGGTATATAACAAGAAAACATTAGTGTACCGACGAGTGGTTGAGATTTTCGTCAGCAATTAAAATAGATAAATCCATACACCTTTTTGTAATCTTATATTAAATAGTTGATTGAGCTATGTGCAAGGATTAGTAATAAATCGTATTAAATCGATAAACCAAATCAAATCGAAAAAAAGATATAATTATTGATTTAGTATTGAAAAAAAAAATAGTTAACCATAATCGAGTTAATTTGATTTAAACTAAACAAAAAAGTATATTTGTCTATACTTCGTATTGCTTGAACGGGTGTTATAATGTGTAATTCGAATTTAATCGAGCTTCAATACAAGCTTCCAACGCGAGGGAAATAAGAAAAAATATTCAAAACATCTTCTTTTCATAAGTAATAGACATTATAAAACTATAGGCAAAGAAACTAGTCATTTAAATGAAAGATATTTTTTGTATCTCTTGAAAGACTCATTTCAAAAAATAACAGTCGAAATGAAATCTCTTGACCTCTTATAAAATAATTAAAAATAAATAATTTAAAAAAAATTGTCACGTGTAAAAATGAAAATCTATTTACATAATATTTTATGTTTGTTATATCCTCCGAACCCACCCACCACCCCCAACCCCTATCCCTCTACCATCCCACCCCAATCCCTACCCATTCCCACCCCTATAGTATTTTATAGAATTACATGTAAATGCTCGCGAGATAATATTTTTTTGCTTAAATAAAACAATTTATTTTTCACATAATCATTTTCTATCAAAAATATTCTCCTTCATACCAAACTTAAGCCTCAATATCTCACATATCGCATCAAACTTGATGTTATTTTATCCCACCTGTAGGTAGGATAAGTTAGTCAGAGGACTATAATCTCGAGATAACTTAGTCATCGAACCAAATGAGAGTAATAACTACGTCTCAATCCGAAACTAGCTGGAAACAGCTATAAGAATCCTCAAACCTGTCAAAACTTTAAAGGCATATTTTGTTCAAAAAAGTAAAGCAATGACAATGAACCAAATAAACATTCCAAAAGTTGATTCAACTAATTGTAAAAGCAAATATAAAATTCCAGAGAACCATAATGTAAATTAAATTCTGTTCTAAATAAATGTCTAAATGTAGCTA
This sequence comes from Solanum lycopersicoides, assembly GCA_022817965.1. Taxonomy (NCBI): domain Eukaryota; kingdom Viridiplantae; phylum Streptophyta; class Magnoliopsida; order Solanales; family Solanaceae; genus Solanum; species Solanum lycopersicoides. Next base: position 95,142,232 of record CM040629.1, on the reverse strand, counting down.
GAGCTAATTTCATCTCTAGAACAAACTCCCCTTCCAATTCAAATATTTTTTTTCCAAAGAATATGGTTCTTTCTCATGTAGTAAGCCCCGTCGTCTTGCATACCGGGCATAAATTCTTCTGCATGAGCCATTGCTTAATGCAGTTTGTATGGAAATCATGTCCACACTCCAGTGTTCCGAGACCATCTCCGTTGTTATATTCCTCCTGCGAATGATCGAATACATGTTAGAACTCTACTTTACGAGGTTCAACGATAGAACTAATAGTAGAGAAGGTTAAATTGAGTACCCGGCATATGCAGCATGGTTCTGCTTCCTCGGGTTGTTCTGTTTTTATGCTAATAAAGTTGCGCTGCTTCAAATGACTTGAAATAGTTTCTTCACTTAGCCCGGTGCAAACATCTCCAATGCGCTCTCCGAGTGCCAATAACTCCTGGAAACACATCACACAGGCAGAATTTTAGCAAATCATTTCCCCATAGGATGTGATGTGATGTGATTCTGTTTAGACCACTAACCTCGTATGACATATTGTCAACATCAAGACGCATATCCCTATGGCGATCTTGAATATCCGGCATCCCAAAGAAGACCGACTGATCAAGGATCATAACATCCTGGAATATGAGGTTATATAAGTTCAACTTTTTGCCAAGACAAGAAAAGAAATTTTTTAAAACATCTTCATGTCGTATCATTTTAACATGACTCTAACTTCCATTACGTAACAACAGCATACCCAATATACTCCCACAAGTTAGGTCTGGGAAGGGTGGAGTGTACGCAGACCTTACCACTACCTCATAGAGGAAGAGAGATCGTTTACAAAAGACCCTCGGCTGTTACGAAAAGGGGAATAGGTACAAAGTCCAAAAGTGTGCCTGCCCATCTCTTTCTACCTGATGATTATCGAAAAAGAAATATGCCCCTAACAAATACTTCAAGTCCAGGACCTAGATGGGTGAAGGTAAAATGACTTTTGTGGCTTGTTCCCTTTAAAGACGTACTGCACATGCTTTCTAGTTTCTAGAATAGCATCGGTCATGCTTTTGTTTAAAGAAATTTCTTCAACTGTGGACCCTCTAACGTATATCACGTGGTTCAGCTTAACTATTCTTTTCACAAAGAGAAAAGAAACAGAATTGTGTTTCACTTACCTTATATGAAGTAGTCAGCCACAAGTAAAAGGTCCGAAGGCCAGAACTTTTCGTGTTATATTACATTATAACTGTCGCTGCTATATACCAGGTCATAAAAGATAACTGAAAAAGATTTTTATCTCTAATCGAGCATATAACACAAAGACATGCAAAATCTGGACATACAAGCCCATCATTCAACTGAAATGACATAAGACTCTGATAAGGCAATGGTAAGAATCTTACCTCAACACTTAGCCCTTCACCCCTGCGCATAAGATCTAACACATTGCGAATCTGTTCAATAAAAAGAAATTTAGTTGGTCAGTAATTTTTAATAGAAGGCTTCAACAATGCAAACTAAATTGCATAACAAAAGCCTTCAGTGAAGCTGAAGTTTTGGTAAAACATTTGTGACACCTATAAATTAGATGCATATCCTCCCTAATTTGGATTGATCGATCAAATTAGGGACAGGTATGCATGTATAACAGTTGGGAGGCCACCCTTTTTATCCCTGATGAAACCCACTGCTTAATTTAATCACTAAAGAAAATCTAATGGCATTGGGATGACTGGATATAACACCTGGCCCACACAAAAGTTTATGCTGAAGGAGCCAAGGAGGTGATAACTACAACATGACAAGTTAAATGAATATACCTCAGTGACTAGCCTACTTCTTCCTTCGCGTGCAGCAACCAAAGTCCTCGACGAGTTGGAGAGTCCTATAGCATCATCACGATGTCGCTCCAGTGCACTCGATGTGCGATGCTCATGGTTCCCAGGAAGTGCCGTCTCCTGTGAGATAGGAGAACTCAAACGTAGAGGACGACTATTACCATTAACACCTCCAGATCCAGTGCTAGCTGGAGACAACAAAGATCTACGGACTAATTCTGACAGCCTCCGGTGATATTGAGGAGATCTGTGGAGAACCCTAGTAGGAGAAGATGACTGGACCCCTGAACTGGACGCGACATTTCCAGCAACAGAAACATTTCTTCCAGCTAAATTCGAGCTGGCAGGATTTTGGTTCAAGTTTCTCCCATTAGTTGAAGGTATGAACATAGGATGTTGTGAGATGTTTCTTGACACACTTCTTGAGTTAGGCTCTTCAAATGTTACTGAATTTCTCCCTCGAGCAGAACTTGATGAACTGCCAGTTCTGGAACTTGATGCTGAACTCCACCTAGTCTGTGCACGTCGATGCAGAGAAGAAGCATGCATTACAACAGGCTGCCTTTGAGTATTTCCACTGTCTGCAGCAGGCACAGACCTCAAATCCAAAGGGATATTAGGAAGTAGCTCTGGTAATTGCTGTTCAGATGACTGATTAACATTTCCAACATTATCCACATCAGGAAAGATATTACTGGGAAGATAATCTTGCTGAGGTGAGCCATCAATCCTCACCCTGAAATTTCTATGAGAACTTTCTGCACTTCTTGAAGCCGGAGTACCAACGGGAGTTACCGCAATGGCTCCTCCCATGGTAAGCCCAAGTCTTGGGATCACATGCTCCGACATATTGATGCTTCTGACACTTTCAGTTGGAGCAGAGATACTTGCACCTGTACTCATACTATGTGATGCAGTTCCAGAATGCCATATGCTATTTTCAGCAAGAGGAATATAATCAGAACTTCCACTTCCTGAGGATTGTGCTAGATATCCTTCAAGTGTTTTTCTCTTACAAAAGCGCCTAGAATCCGGTGAACCTTCTGGCCTGCCATCACCACTATCATCCGTCGAACACCCATTACCTAAATAAGTACAAGCAGATGACATTCGCTCTTTTCCTGGTCTAACAGAATTGTATGGAGTACACTCCATCACTTGACAGCCATCGTCATTGTTGTCACTGCGCCCCTTAAATGCTGGATTCCTGTTGATTTCATGAGGAATGGTGCTAGAACTAGAACCTTGAGAAAATAAATCATTCAATGACATAATGTTAGAAGACCCACATTGCTGTTCGTTACAGATTAGCGAAGGTCCATGATATGTAGTCATTGCGGATGACCATCCATGATCTGCTTTCTGTTCACCCTGACTTGCACAATTCGGTGCAATAGAGGAGCTGGATTCTCCTAAACTCCCCCTGGTTACATTCTGTCTCTCTTGGCTCATAGGATTGAAGAATGGAATATTAGTCGCATTAGAAGAAACCATATAATCAGGCAGGTGATTCTGTGCAGAATTTTGCAAATTATTCCAACATATCTGCTGATCTACACCACCTTCACTAGGCGTCGAACCATGATTAAAACCTAAAGTTTCTTGGAGGGAACCAAGGGTATTCTGTTGCCCCTGCATTAGGGCTATGGTATACCAAGCTTACAATCTCAAAGAGGGTTTGAGATAGTATTGTAGTGTGAGAAGATCACACTTTTTCCTTAGCAAACCTGGAAAATGTAAGGTTAAACCGTACTTAGTCAAATTCAGGAAGCTAACCTACGAGAGCAGTACAATATAATTATTATCAACATATTATGATCTATGATGCAAGAATGCAGCTCCTATGACAACAGAAAAGATTGGTGGACAATATCACTTCATTCCACTAAAGCATCATACCAACTGTTGGCTGATGAGCATGCATATTAGCATGCCTTCACAACCGAATTCAGATACAGTTACATCTAATCGATGCATACGCATCATGCTCTCAAAGGCATTCTCATTCTCTTCACAGAAACAAAATTTACCCAAAAGAAGGCAGATAAAGACACCTCTATGTCAACAAATAAATTGTAACATAAACATGAAGCCCCAGCATTGGTGTACATGTTCATCCGGCATCATAGAACATTTTACATTGAATCAAACATCAGAAAGCCAAAAAAGATTGAAGCTTTAAATCAGAAAACTATCAAAATTTTCAAGAAAACTCCCCACTAAAAACCCCATCTCAGACAAAGACAAATTCACAGATACCACCAGAACAAAATACCTTGCAGATAAGGAGGAAAGCCCAATAAACAGTAATAAAAACATGAATCCTTAGGAATGGTCTACATGTTTATCTGGCATCAAAGAAATTTTTGCATTTAATCAAACATCAGCAAACCAAAAAAGATTGAACCTTTACATCAGAAACCCATCAAAAGTTCAAGAAAACTCCCAATAAAAAATCCCATCTCAGACAAAGACAAATTTACAGACAACACCAGAACTTCAAAGCTTGCAGATAAAGGGGGAAAAGCCCAATAAGCAGTAACAAAAACATGAATCATCAGCATTGGTGTATATGTTTGTCAAGCATCAAAGAAATTTTGACATTGAATTAAACATCAGCAAGCCATAAAAGATTGAACATTTGAATCGAGAACCCATCAAAATTCTCAAGAAAGCTCCCCATTAAAAAACCCATCTCAGACTAAAACAAATTCACACTTAACACCAGAACTAAAAAGCTTGCAGATAAAGGGGGAAAATCCCAGCAAACAGTATTCTACATGTTTATCCAGCATCAAAGAACTCTTTACATTGAATCAAACATCAGCAAACCAAAAAAGATTGAACCTTTACATCAGCAACCCACTTAAAACCCCATCTCAGACAAAGACAAATTTACAGATAACACCAGAACTTAAAACCTTGCAGATAAAGGGGGATAAACCAAATAAACAGTAACAAAAACATGAATCCCCAGCATTGGTGTTTATGTTTGTCCAGCATCAAAGAACTTCTTATATCTGAATTAAACATCAGCAAACCATAAAGATTGAACCTTTGAATCGAGAACTCATTAAAATTCTCAAGAAAGCCCCCATTAAAAACCCCATCTCAGACAAAAACAAATTCACACATAACACCAGAACTGAAAAGCTTGCAGATAAAGGGGGAAAATCCCAGCAAACAGCATTGTACATGTTTATCCAGCATCAAAGAACTCTTTACATTGAATCAAACATCAGCAAACCAAAAAAGATTGAACCTTTACATCAGCAAACCAAAACAAAATTGAACCTTTACATCAGCAAACCAAAAAAGATTGAACCTTTACATCAGAAACTCATCAGAAAACTCCCCATCAAAAACCCCATCTCAGACAAAAACAAGAACTCACAGATAACATCAGAACTAAAAAAAAAAAAACTTGCAGACAAAATGGGTAAAACCCAATAAACAGTAACAAAAAACAAGAATCCCCAGCATTGATGTAAAAATTAGTCCAAAAAAAATCATAGAAAATCAAAATCTAAGAATTTACCTGTGAAACAACAGCCAGAAGAAACATCAAATCTATGTAAACCAACCTGAAATATCAAAAAAAAAAACTGTCAGACAAAATTCTTGAAACAATGATCAAAGATTTTGAGCTGTTTGTATAGCTGTTTAGATTGAAATTTCACATGTTTTAAACAGAGAAAAACATACAGAACTCACTGCTTAACAGAGAAGAGAGAGAGAGAGAGAAGGGATTTGGAGAGATTGGGGGGTGGAGAAAAGAGGAAATGAAAGAATACATACACACACAGAGGGAGAGAGAGAGAAGAGGAAACAGCAAGCAATCTTGAATTTATTTATGTAAAAACAACTTTCTTGTCCACAAGGCAACTAATAAGGCAAAATATAAGAGAATTATTCTTTTGTCCTAAAAAGAATGGCTAAGTTCAGATTTTGAAATTAAAATTTAAAATTTAAATCTTTTGGAATTGTTATTTTTAGAATTTAAAGTTATATTTGATTATGTATTTTTCAAAAATAACTTATCTATTTTTATGAGGTATTTTTTCAGATTTTATTTATGGAAATTTCATTATTGATTTTTGAATATGTATTTTATTGAATTTATAACATTTTGCCCCATCAATATATGCATTATTTTTTTTATTTGCATTCTAACCTCTTGTAATTTACTAATTTGGCCCTTAATCAATTAACCTTTTTTGCAAAATTAATTTAAAGCTCATTCTTATTATTTATTTATTTTTAAAAATAAATCTATTTTATCTTACATAAAATAGACTAACAGAATTTTGCAAAAAACAAATCATAAGGAATAAGAGAATAGGGTGCAAAGCAAAAAAATAGTGCATATATTGAGGATGTAAAATGCTAAGAATGTCATTTTATTAAAAAGAATTTTAAGTTTTATAAATGAAAATCTTAATTAAAAAATGGAAAAAGAAAGTTAAACACAAATTTTCGAAATCTAATTCAAAATGTTGGTCATACATACACTAGTTAAGTTTGAAATTTAAAATTATCAAAATCCAAAAAAAAGTAAGGTGTATAGTAAACAAATGTTTGAATGCATGTAATTTAAAGAAATGGAAAAAAAAAATCAATGTCTTATGAATGGTTATACATTTAATTGATTTAGTGAATTTTTTTTTATTAATTATGTTAAAATTTAAATAATAGATTTGTATATTTAGTCAATATTGTGTATTTATTGGATTAGTAAAAGTACCCGATCTAAATAATTTTTTACGATTATTGATTGAACACATTTATTAAAAGAATAACGTTTATTTATATTAGTAATAAATAAAATTAAACATAAATTAGCTTTAAATTTTTTGTGTACTAACTTTTCAAAAGTAGATGAGATTTCTTTTTCTTTATTTATTTTTCATGGTAAAAAGTACTTGTTGACTAGTAATTTATTTATTTTTTTCGTACTAAAGTGATGAAATGGAGAAGAGTAAATGAATTTTGTAAATTAGGTAAAGGAAAGTGAAAGTAAAAAACATTATAATAAGTATACAATAAATAAAGATGAGTAGGTTGTCACTGTAGCTGCAGCTGCTTGCTGGCTAATTGGTTTTCTCTCGATATTTATATTATAGTTTAATTAAATTTAAATTTACGTAAAAAAGTTTATACCAAACACTAAAACACTCTCTAATAAAAAAAAACGACATGATATCTATGATTTGTATCCATTTTATAAATAATTCTACTTTTATTTAGATTATTTTTTTCATATAATTTTGACATTTTATTTGAAATAGTTGAACTATTGATTTATTTTGTGTTAATAATATTTGCCTAAAGGTAGAGGAATACCTCATTATTTATAACTTATAATAAATTATTCCACAAAATTATAATAATGCTATGACATATCTAAAATCACAATCAAAAGTCTTTTTTTTTCTTAATACATTTTGAATAATTAAATTGTCTCATATAAATTAAAATGGGTGATTATTTTTATGTCTAATTCGATATTGTGTTCATCTGATTAAGAAAAACAACTATCATATTTTCAAGTCAATATATATAAACATATGCATACTAAAATATGAATAAAATTAAATATATTGAGTATTTCACAACTCATATATTATCACAAAATTTGTAGATTTAATTAATTCAAAATACAATAAAAAAAATTTAGTTGTCACATTGTCACACTCCTTCCTTCACACCAAATTATTGTACTTACCAATAGTTACATTTCCTATTATAATTTTTTTTATTATTACAATTGTATTACTTTTTTCGTTAAAATTACTTATTTAGCTTTGAGTGTCTCTTAAAAAATAATAATTGATATAAAAAATTTATTATATTATGTATTATCAATATTATTTAACATTAGGTTTTAAAGAATAATTTAAACAATAAGTAATTAATTATAAGAATAAATAAGGATCTTTTTTATTTTTATTGATATGTTAGAAAGATACAAATTTTAAAAAAAAGCTTTTTTTTTTCTTTCAACAATTAACTTAACAAGTAAAAATAAACAACATCATATCACTTTGACTTATTTTTATAGTAACTTCTGATAGAGAAGAAGTGAGGGGTCAGTTCACATTTATAATTTTATATATAATATATAATAATAAAATAAAATAATTTATACACATCACCCAGTATTTTCTGGTGAACTTATTTATCATATTTTGGAAATTTGTGCTTCATGCTCATTATCCAATTTTTTAAAAATTCAACATTTTTTTTTCTACCTTTTCAAATTGGATTTATTTAATTATTTGTGCAATATATTTTTTCCATTTTTTTTTTGGGTATTGTGGGCCTTATGATAATGGAAAATAGAGATAAAAAGAAGATAGAAAATGAAAGGTCTTTTTTTTTAATAGTCGACATCATTAATTACTTCATATCAACAACAGATAAACGAATTAATTAATATGAATGTCACCTTAAGATTATGAGTCTTGCGAGCTACTAAATTGCTTTATTATATATATTTTTTAATTACTGTTTGATTTATTTGAGCTGAGAGTCTTTCGAAAACAACTTTTCTACCTCGCAAAAATAGTGAAAAAATCGACAAATATTCTAATTTTTTTCAAGCCCCACTTTAATTACTTTAATCAATGATGGAGCCACAATTCATGTCATCTCAGATACCATTTCACTAAAAATTACTAGTATTGTATAAAATTTATATATACCTATATACAATATATCAATATTGTTTGAAAATCATACAAATATACATCAGTTTGGATTATGATTCATATCTCCACATATGCATAAACCAAAAAATAAAGGAATAATTACAGAAATCTCACCTTTTAGTTTACTTGTTATCATTATTCTATATAAATTTTACAAATCTCTAAAATCCATCATTTTCTCTTAAGGCAAAAATGTCATTAATGTATCCGACCCTCCATTAATGTATCGGACCCTCTTTTTAATGTATCATCACTTTAATTTTTTGGTCTTTAATGTATCTGAACTGTTCATTAATGTATTAGACTCTCTTTTTAATGTATCAGCGCATGTATTCGACCCTCTTTTTAAATTGTGTTACACGTATAATAATAAAGTGACTTTCAAACAATACAAACACCTAATATATTTTTCTATCTCATATATAAGTGGATTGATGTGTTTAACGATCACACAAATAATTATGACAATCCAATATGATTTCTAAGTTGGCATGCAAAAGTATTAAATGGTCCAAACATCTTTTTAATTGTTGTCTGAGCCTTTAGACATTTGCATGCCTATTTTATTCCTCTTTTTTTTTTTTTCCTCAAAGAAAACAAAATAAAAATAAAAATAGAATATTGTATGTAGAAAGAGGACAGGAACATTCAATCATATAGTAAAAAAAAAAAAAAAGAGGAAAGCATCAAAGATATCATGACATTTTTACATTTTTTCCCTCTTAATCATTCATTTATTTACTTAATTTGACAAATCTTTAAATTTTGGTCGATTTTTCAGAAATCAAATCAATTAAGTCAGTTTTTTAAATATTGAAATCAAACAAAAAAAAATTAAAATTTAATTTTCGATTTGGTTTGATTTTTCAAATCCACCCTATTAAGAGTCTTTTCAATTACTCTTTTACACATAAAAGGAGGTAGAACTTTGTGACTTTTTGTTTGGATTTGAAATAAACCTCAATGATTACTACCTCATGTAATTACTTGCTATCATAAGTAAATTTCATAAAGTTGTTTTAGTAATACAATGATATATTAATTTTGGTCGATTCAAGTTGATCCAAGGCTTTTTCGAATATGAATGATGTTAAACTTTTGACTCTGCTTATCCTATAGACAAAACTTCAAAATGTCACCAAGTTTTGCTTTTTAACCTTGAAGATTAGCCGATAAGGCAAGCAAGGGTCAAAAGTTCAAGACCACCAATTTTCAAGGTTATCGAATGTAATTTTTTGGTTGATATTTAACTATGCGGTCAAAAGTTCAAGACCACCCATCCTCTATCTAGTTTTGTCATGTATAAACACATGATTCTACATAAGAAGAATCAAAGACAATTTAACATCAATGGTAAGAGATAGAACGAGTCATTCGGAAACAACCTCTCTACATCCACGATGTAGGAGTAAGGTCTTGTACATTCTACCTTCCTCAGACCGCACCACTAGTGGGATTACACTGAGTATGTTGTCGGTGAGAAAAAGAATGAACAAACTAGCTCATACATCAGGACTAGCTAATATACAACTTATATATCCAGAAGAAAAGATCAAGAATTCAACAAGAAGTGCATTAGAAAGGCAGTGTAATGTTCTCCTAAACCAGGAAATATGTTATGTGACAGAATCTCAAGTAGTGCTTCAATTACTTGCATGATGCAATGCAAATGTTGACTGTAATTTCAAGGAAAATAACGGAGGACGACAAGAAAAATAACCAGCCCTACGATTTTAAAATTAACGTAAAACAATACAAGAAATATTTTCTATGTTTTATCTTTGATAACAAAAACTAACAAGATTGGTTCCTTTCAACCTCAGATGCTCCCTTAGCGATTGATAGGAGTGTGCATCCTCTCGACTATCTTATTCACTGCATCACGGGACATGACTAGTGTATCATGTAGCAAAATACTGTAGACGTTTAGACCCTGGCATGGAGCAAAGAGGATAAAGGATCATCAGCCTTTTGCAGTCATTTGTTTAGTTTTTTCACTTGTGACGGTGAAGTGGTTGGGGGCAGTAGGAGGAGTTACAGTAAAAAAGCATGCGAGAATCTCAGGTAATGAATATGTAAGAAGTTTGATGCTTTAGCGATGAACTCAAATAAATTCTGTAGCTTTTCCATATTGTAACCAATAGTTTCGCCCAAAAAATGCAGCATACTAGAGGAATGATGTGGCAAAAGCAAATCATGCATACCAAAATCAAGAAAATGGAAGTCATCTTAACAGAACTCCCATGAACTGGATCCTCATATAGAAAAGCCCAAACGTTGTCGTGGAAACACATGCTTATATGCACACTGTTGCAATGATGTTAATAGAATTGGAAACTTACAATTGAAGGCAACACATTGACATAGTGTACATTCTGAGTAGCCAACTTTAGTTTTTCACTGATTGGGCCACCATCCACCACCAGAAGCTTCTTGGTATTCTCCAACTGGTTGAAATAGTTCACTACGTTCTTTGTTTTGTGTGTAGGAATCTCTAAATCCTCAAAAACCAGAAGCTGCATGCAGTGCAATTGAGATAACTAAATCAATGAATGCAAACTAAGAAAAGTTTGTATCGTTTATTGTGAAGGAAAGCAGGAGTTACACCACTAAACAGATAACCAGTGTTGATGCATAAAGGGAAAATGTCACTCGTATAAACCAAAGCACGTTAATTCTGGAAGCTTATCAAGGTTAATGATTAAAACTGACCAAATCTTCTCGTAGAAGAGATCATGAAATTATGTTTCATTGTTCAAAAAATGTTTTCACCTATCAAAATATTTTGGTTGATTCAATTTGGTGAAAAATAATAGATTAAAAACCCAAGGAAACATGTGTTTATATTAAATGTATTTTCGAAAGCCGAAAGAATGAGAGTTCCAAGAGAAAGGAAGAAAATGAGACAGCAAGTTTTGGCCTTTGGTTTTACTTTTGTGATAGCTTGATCTCTCTCATATTGTTTGATTTCAAAACACAAAACACAAAAAGAAAGTGTTTGAAACCAAACAATACAAACATCTCAACGACTCATCTATACTCTTTGAGTTTCCATTTTCTTTTTTGCTTTCTTTTAGTTCCGAGTTTCTTTTGGGGGAAAAGTTCCCAAACAAAAAAGTGTGTGCATGGAACGGGATGTTGCTTGCCTTTCCTTCAGCTGCACGAGCTGATAGTGCAATCTTCAGTCCTAGCCGCCGAACCTTCTTGTTCAGTTTGATTGCGTGACTTCGTGGTTTTGGACCGTGCATAATGGCACCACCTCGAAACTGCATTCATCGTGATAACACGTTTTAATTTTTCTGATGTGATATCAAATAATCACACAACGTAATGAATTCAAGACAATTTGAAAAGGAAAAAGGCAAGATAATGTGACCTGAGGACCACGCAGTGTTCCATGCCTCGCTCGCCCTGTGCCCTTCTGATTCCACGGTTTTCTACCAGTCCCACTAACTTCACTAATAGTTTTAGTTGAATGGGTCCCCTGCAAAGGTCACCAAGAGTAATTCTTAAATATCTATTGAATCCTCTACTGCCTTGGCAAGTAACTGTAGTTTACAAAGAATGGTAGAATCGAGGGAACAAGCATAAATCTAGAAACCAGGTAGGAGAATAGGAGGGCCTGATTGATTCAAAAGATCCACAGTAGATCATTCTTTGTCTCCAACATTTTCCTTTTTCAAGGCAACTGTTATCAGCAACATTACAAAAACATCAGTTGTCCCCAAAGGCATATAAGTTTTGTTGGTTTTCATATGCCTCAAAATATTCATCTTGATTAAAATTAGAGTGTCAAAAAATATTCCTGGTGCACCCCACCCCCCACCCCCCTCCAAAATCTCTTAATTTCCCAGTCCACAGAAGCAATAGACAGAAATAGAAATGGAAAATGATAAATGCTCTAAAGCACGGGAAACACAGAGTAAGTAGTATATGTATGATGTCTACAACTTAAATTTTGGGATTCAAAACAACCGCGGGCGCACCTGCTGCCGTTTTGCAAGCTGCCATCTCACAACCCGATGAATAATATCTTTCCTGATTGGCACATCAAAGACATCACCAGCCAAACACATAAAGCCCTTGTCTTCATTATTGAAGTTCGTTACTGGGATGACCAGGTCCTGAAGGAGCCCTACCACATACAGTAATCAATAAGATAGTTACACAAAGTCCAACAATATAGACTCATCCATTCCGAAAATAATATTCAATATAAATGAGGAAAGAAATAATACAGAGACAAAATTAGACCAACTCTCTTTTGTACTATCAATTTGAGGTGATCATCCTTACAAAGGACAATATATGATGACCTAGAAAGTGTTCATTCATAGTTGGTGAAATGCTGTGCAAGCAACAAAGAGTTTTAACTATTACTTCTTGCTACTTCACAAGCTAAGGGGGAAAGATTGGCAGATTGTACTTTAACCAGCATGTAGTTTCTAAGTTAGTCATTGAAATATGAGGAACTACAATTCCAATATCAATATTGTATAATAATTTTGTGCCAAATAGCCGACCCTATCTTGCTTGGGATTGAAGTACAGTTGTTTTGTGCCAAATATTAATAAATACACAAGCCCCATCCTCCAAAAAGTTAATGAGGAAAAATGGAACTTCCCCAAAAATGCTATTGAAGCCAAAGATATCTTTTCTGCAAGAAGTGATACTTTAAGCTATCCTGTAAAAACTGTGGGGCTCATAAAAATAATACTGGTCGAATATGATGATCATTCACTCAATGTGGTCACCCATTAACACTTGTTGCAATTACAGGATGATTGATCTATACAATGATATTAACATTCCGTTCAAAATACTGTTCTTAGATGCTTGCCACTCTTTTGGATTAGGAGGAGCATTCTTATCCCAGTGAGCAGGATATGCATAGGGTTGGCTATTAATTATTATTATCCTATCCTAGAGCTCTCAAAGCACATCGAGTCATCGACCAAGTAATTAAATAGCACGCATTTTTGCCTGCTTGCAGTTTGGACTTCAGATATTTGAGAAGAAGCTAGTAGGTTGAAAAAATTCTCACAAATGGGCTAGATTGGCATTGATTAGTAGCACAGACAAAGCTTGCCAACGTATTACATCCCAAAGAAAGACCATAAGATAGACGTGGAAAAGATGTATCTTCCAGATGCTAGTTTACTTTATTTATTGTCTCCAGATGGAGGCTTATACTATGTCACCAGAATACTAAAACTTGAGCCTAATACCATGCAAAGAATAAGCATATCCTATCCAAAACAGTAAGACAATGGGTTAACTTTTGCACTCCATAATTAACCTTCTAGAAACCCTAACAACTGAGGGACAAGTGTATGCTCTTACGGGAGTGATAATTAGACAGCTGTGGACTTGAGGAAAGAAAGAGAATCGTGTGGCCGGTGCTTTATGTGCAGAGAGATAGGGGTGGAAACGATCATTTTGTCATGCATCGCAAAAGTTTGTGACGAAGTCATGGAACCTGCTGCTAATTCTTTTGGTACTGATGCTTATACAGAAGGGGAACAAGAAGGAAAAGAACATGGAAGTGACTCCCCAGGGAGTTATGAGGACCGCATGGAGAAAATGGAACTGAAAACGTTTGGAAGTAAATAGATCGCTTTGGAAATGCAACTGGTTGTGTAATTTTTTGTATATTGCTGAACTCATGATTCCCAACATGTATTGATGATTGGATTGCTTTTATAAAAATGAACTTACTTTAGATAGTTATCCTTTTACCTATTCTTTACATAGTCTTACCCTTTTTGTCAATACAATTCCTTCACTTATCAAAAAATAAAAATATTTTTTCTTCCCGGTCCTATCCTGTCCCATGCTTGTGATTGAGGCATAGAAGTAGTAGTTATTGTTTCTTGATCCAAGTATTGAAAGACTGCCAACATTTCCAAGCAAAGCATTACGCAACAGGTTTTAACTATTAATGGTCAGCATACACAACGATGAATAATAAAACTTCTAGCAGAAGTGACAGACCTAGACAGTTAATGAAAATGTCAAATTATACCTATCTCACGCTCTGGAGTTGAGACACGTTTCTTGGATAATAAATCCGAGGGAAATGAACCGTCACTGGAATCAGGAGTCAGCAAGGAAGTTGAATATCTTCGACACGCGAGGAACAATGATTCATCCTGCATTGAGAAATTCGAAACAGGCTTAAAGTACTCATATTAAACTCATCTTATTTCAATTCTGGTAAGCTTAAGTAGTACCTTCAAGTTAAGAGAACCTCACGTGATAGTGCCTAATGCACATAAAAAGATACTACTCTAAACTCTAAGGATATCAAATTATCAATAGACAACATCTCACTGCAAATAAATGCAAAATATTAGGGAAAACAGAATTCTCAGCGATAAGAATTTACCTTTCTGAAGACCGAAGATTCCACACAAGACACTCCGTCACCAAGAATATTAGCCTTCACTGTTTCACAAAATTATAAAATAATAAACCATGCATCTATAGAAGACAGGCAGATCCAATTTTTAACCAGAGGGTTCTGCACAAACTATACATACATATATAACAACAACATCCAATGTCTAACGAGGGTAAAGTGTAAGCAAACTTTCCTCCTACCTTTAGAGGTTAAGAGGTTGTTTCTTATAGACCCTTGGCTCAAGGAAAAGCAGATCAAAAAGAATTAATGGAAGTTGAGAATACAATAGAAAGCATGACAAAAAACATACCGAAAAAAAAAAGAATAAATAACATTGACTACAAGCGTGAATTTCTTGAGAAACGAAGTCATAAGCACGTAGGTTCAGAGCTAGACCGAATACTCCAAGAGCACTCATCCATAAACTAGTTTCATGTACAAATAACATAAAGAAATGTAAGTAACGTTTATTGGAAAAAGCAACCCCAAATATTTAGGACCCAAAAGCGGTTAGCGGTGACCATAGAATAATTTTTTTCGGCTTGAGTTGAGGTAAAAGCACAGAATGTATTTGCACCATCAGCGTCTTCAAATAAACTATTTTCTGAGGTAGCGCCATGAATGGCGCAACTCCGATCATATGAAAGAGGTTAGGTCCAATTATGAAACCCTCTACAAGAACAGGATGAATGGAAATATAGCTGCTACACCAAAACTAGGTGCAAAGAACCAACCAGACTGACCTAGTGGATAAATCATAAATACAGAAACAAAAACACCAATCGGAGACATGTGACACTCGAAGTACAAGATATAGTAAACAGTAACAGAAATTGAAGGACAATCAACTACGACAAATTACTACAACTACCAGTACGAAAAGACAAGAAAGACAATGCTCTACTAACTACTAACCTACTACCCTAACATGTGTCCTCCACAACCTCCTATTATGTCCTCAGTAAGCTGCAACATATATTAAACTTGAAATGCATGTCTTTTTATTAAATTAGCCTCCATTTTCACAAAAACATATACATCTATATCACTCATGGATCTAGGATCTACCTGAAGATTGAATTTACAATAAAGATTTGATTTTTTCAATAGAATCATAAAAACCCAGAAATAATCGAGAAAAAGGAATACCATTAGAAGCAGAAAGTGTTCGAAGCGAGTTCAAAGAAGCAAAAGAACGCAAAATCCTCCTTGAAATGGACAAAGCCATGCTCCAAAATCCTCCAGATTATATAAATGTGAACAGATTCAGCACAACAGGCAACTAATTCATAAGCTCCAGCAGAAGAGAGAATGAAATTGAGCTACTCCAATGGAGGAGAAAGTTGTAGTGTTAAACCTGCTTAAACCCTAGGTACCATTTGGGAATTTTGTGAAAAAACAATGCAATATTCTTTTTTTTTTTTTTTTTTTGTCAAATAATCAAAAATTGTATTTTATCTCAAATTAATAATGAAGTCATTCCATTTTAATATTGATTTAGCAATTTAAAGACTAAAAGTTATAATTTTTTGTAGAAGGATGCACCATATAGCTAAAAGAAAATGATTTAATTAAATTTATTAGTTGAGAATTAGTTAATAAATTATTTTTTTGTTTATTTTTTTGTTAATAAATATGGAACGAGTTGAACTTAGGGTGGGCGTTTGGGACATTTGAATTAGATTATGAAAATTTCGACAATTCAACTGAAGAAATTATAATCCAACCTAGACACATTTTTCAACTACGACTACTGTCAATTAATGTTCATTTCTAAGTGATCGCTGGCTTTTTAGCTAGAAAAAATAGTTCAAATGTTTCCTCTCTCCCAACAAGCAAAACGAGACCACCCTTTTCTCTCAATAATGAACTTCCTTTACTGCGAATAACCTCAAATTTCAAATTGAATTGAACTTTTTAAGTTCAATTTTGAATATATGTTAATTTTTGTACCTTTGAGACAGATCAGTATTATTAACAACCTCAAATCACCTAATAGTTTGCTATTTCGTGTTTACAATTTTCAACAGTCAATAAAAACTGAAATCTAATTTATTGAAAATTGAACTTTGCTAATATAGACACATATGAACATAAAAAGTTCATTCCAAAAATCAATTATCGAATATGATATCCACTCTAAAAATCATATATATTAAATGTAAAATTCAAAGAAAATACCATTAAGTGAAAATTTAAGGTTTTTTCATTTCTTGGCAAAAAAGATGCTTTTTATTTTTATTTTATAATGTTATTTTGCGTAGTATTAACACAAGGATACTCTTAAAACACATTACAAGCTTGCCAAATAGACTACAGGGAAAACACACAATTAGATAAAACTGAGCTTGAAGAGAACTGTGGGTTCAACAGCAACAAGCCACAACAGTCTCAAAATTCATCTTCAAAAACGAATAGACGCACAGATAACAAGCAATTTTCAAGACTGCACTAAATCAGCCTCTCTTCAGCAGGACGAGGGGTTAAACGGTGGCAACCTCATGCCAATGTAGGCACTTAGCTGCTTTATAGAGAACATAAGTCTCAGAAGGCACAGCTAAACGAAACAACATTCACAAACATGAAAAGAGGGATGAAGCAACACAGTAAAGTATTAAAAACTCAGGATCACATAACATAAAACATAATCTTAAGCATCCAAAAGTAAAAAAAAATTCATATCCAAGACAAAACATCCTGAGATAGTAAAACCCTAGCAGTTTTTCAAAACTCATCCCTGCAAAATCTGTTTTATCCTCACTACAGAGGAGATCATCCATCAAAAAACACCGCATTCGACATTCACTTGAACAAGCTTGACTTCACTAAGAAACAAGGTTGTCATTAAGGGAAAGAGATGCAAGTTGGTCAGCCGGGCTACTGGTTGCCTGTTGAACATTCCTCAGCACATCCATAGCCTCAGAAACTTTAGCCTTCAAAGCCTCCGGTGATTCAAGCAGATGCAAAACCTCGGTCTGGTCCATTTCAAGAAGCATGCCCGTAACCTTGGCAGCATGCTCGTGCTCTAGCTGATCAACAAGTGGGTACAAACTTTCACCCAACATCTGCCAAGAGAACAATGAGAGCATTAGCAACCAAGTTCAGTCAATAAAAGATTCATGTAATGTCAAAAGAACTCACCGTCCTCTGCTGCTCAGGTGGAGCATTTGCAAGGGCAGTAGCCAATGTAGAGATCGGCACAGGCTGTCCCATAGCAGCAGCATCACGAGGAAGCATACCACCCATATCATAGGGAACAGAGAGCATACCACCAGCAACGCCTGGCATTGGCCCATCTGGCACATTGCGTCCAGGTGGATAGCGGTACATTCTTCCTCTTGGCATCATCTGAACGACAGAATCTTTCATATGAGTTTACTAGTCTTTATAAAAAGCAAAAAATACAACCACATGCCCAAGAAAATTCTAGAGAGTAAGCAGAACTCCACCTGCTGCTGCATCAAGGGCATAGGCTGTTGAGATTGTTGCACAGGTCCCGCTCCTCGTCGACCACCTGGGCGCTGACCCTGTTGTCCTTGTTGGACCATCGGCATGAAGAAGTTTGGCATAGGGGCTCCTCCAGGGCGCATTCCAGGAACAAGCTGTTGTTGATAGCCAAACCCAGCCTGGAAAACAAGATTATGCATCAGCACTAAACCCATTTATATACATCTGGTGCAATCTTCCCAACATGAATTAGCCCAACAATATAGTATCAAGAGCATATGCAAATACTGAAGATATAAATAAATAGACTATGGATACGAATTACCTGGGGAGGAATTAGAGCAGGGGGGCCTTGCCCATAAAATAGCTGCTGTCCAATCCCAGGAGCACCAGGAGGGTAAATTGGCATGCGAGGAGCAAGTGATGGAGGCATTGCCACTGGTCGCAGTTGTGAAAATTGTGCCTGTAGAAATTACCACATTCATCAATATATATTACTAGGTAAATATTTGAGCAGATCAAAACTTATCAGAAACAGACTCATGAGGTCAAGGCCAAATTAAAACATACATCAGTCAAGACTCACTCAAGATGGGCCATTTGAGCATCAAAACCAAGGATGAGAGCATAAACTATGGACAAAGTATTCAGTGTTCCATTTAATAAGTAAAGCAGCAGGAAGCAAAATCCTTCCATCAGTGCCACACTGTTGGGATAGTAATTATTACCTGCAACTTTGCTCTTCTTTCCTCTTTCCTCTGTGCTAGTGCAACATAGAGTGGTTTGCTAACTATCATTTTGCCGTTCATCTCAGAAAGCTTAAAGACGGAAGAAAAAATGAGTTACTAGATATGACTAAATGAGTTAAAATGTAACAAAGAAGTTGAAAGTTGAAACGTAAATTATACTTACAGCTCTGGAAGCTTCTTCAGGAGTAGAGAAGGCGACAAATCCAGACCCCCTGCTGATTCCACTTGGATCCCGCATAACCTGAACGAACAAGAATAGAATATCTAAGCTTAAATGAATCTATCAACCACCTAAAAGTTCATTCACAACAAACCATATACTGTATACCTTGCATGAGGTAATTGTACCAAACTCTGCAAAAAGTTCCTTCAGCTTTTCATCATCAATGGTGTCATCCAAATTTTTTACATACAAATTAACACCTTGGTATTTATCAACAGCCTCCTTGGCAGTTTGCTCAAACTTGTTCTTCAATTCTTGCTCTCTTTCAGATTTTTTCTGTGCTTTCCCAACATACCACTCTTTTTCATCAAATTTCTTTCCATTTAATGCTTCAACAGCCTTAGCAGCATCATCTGCATCCTCAAAATTGACAAACCCAAAGCCCTTGGATTTTCCATCTGCATCCCTCATCACTACTGCACTAGTAATAGTCCCGAACTCACCAAAAACATTCTTCAACTCATCATCTGTAGCAGATTCAGCCAAATTTTTCACATAGACATTGTTGAATTTTGTCATGCCAGTTGTAGATTCTCTTTCCTGTTTGCGAAGAAAGTGTCCAACATACACTTGCTTATCATTCATCAACATACCATTTAACTTATCTATGGCACCTTGAGCAGATTCTTCGTTGTCAAATTGTACAAAACCATAACCCTTTGACTGACCATTAGAATCAGTAGCTATCTTGCAAGAAAGAATGTTGCCAAAGCTTGAAAAGGTGTCATGTAATGCTTTGTTGTCAATCGACTTGTCCAAATTCTGTGTAATAATTTTAAAAAAAAGCATTAGGAAGAAAAATATAAATAGATAACCTGCACCAACACATTGCAGGTCCCTAAAAATATAAATGTATGTGTCACCAACTAGAACTTCTCAAAGAGGGGGAAAAGCTGGATTAACCAAATTTGAGCATCATTTATATGGTGCCATGTTATAGGTCCAATTTACATACATGAAACAATAACTCTGTTACTTAAGACAACAATAAGAAATCAACAGATGTCTCACAATAGATACGTGTCCGTTATATGTCAAGGTAAGCTCTGAAATGACAAATCACTTCACACAAAATCTGGGTTTCAACAATAATACCTTAATAAATATATTTGCTGATCCACTCTTGCGAAGAGTGGGATCCCTATGAGAATACATCACCCTAATGGACTTCCCATTCACAGGAGTGAAGTTCAACAACTCCATTGCCCTTGCAGCTGTGACGAAATATTTAGAGCAAAAAAAAGTCAGAAACCAATTTGCATAGACATACTACATCATTCCAAGTTAAACAGAATATTAAGCATTATCCGTTCGATAAAATATGTGCTGAACCATTAGTTGAACACAAAAGGTAATTGAAGTACACATGCAACACCTTCATGAAGACTTAAACTTCCCAACACGCCCACATCATAACGAACAAAATGTAATATACTGGCAAAAACCACAAGCTGAACTTTTTCTTTTCAAAACAATTATTTCAGCAGCATAAGCCAAATGCACATAAGAAATCACACTACTGCTAGGGGTGTTAAATTTCATAAATGTGTTTAAACAGGGAAAAGAACAATTTTTCTTCCAAAATTAGTAATTTCACAAAATGTGAGGAATCAATTTTAATTATACCCATGATATCAAAAAACCCAAACTCATAAAAAAAAGAGACTGTTAAAACAAGCATTCAGGTACTACAAATACGAAAATCCCAAATTCCTTAATAACAAAGACAGAAAAACATGCAATCACACTATTAAAGGTATCAAAATCCCAAAAACATCAAAAATAAAGACTGTTAAGCATGCTATCACACTACTAAAGACACCAAAATTCTACATTCATCAAAATAAAGACAGTTAAACATGCAATCAAACAACTAAAGATACCCAACTTTATCAAAAATAAAGACGGTTAAACATGCAATCAAACAACTAAAGATACCCAACTTTATCAAAAATAAAGACTGTTAAACATGCAATCACACAGCTAAAGACACCAAAATCCCGAACTCATCAAAACAGACTATTAAACATGCAATCACAGTACTAAAAATATCAAAATCCCAAATTTATGAAATAAAAACTACTAACCATCCGAAGGGTTACTGTAGTTAACATAGCCATAGCCAAGAGATCTCCGAGTACTAAGATCCCTACAAACCCTAACAGAAACAACCTGACCCACATGGTTGAACAGATCATAGAGCTGTGAATCAGTGATGTTAAAGTCCAAGTCCCCAACATACAACGACGTAGACGTAAACTGATTCGTGGCTCCTCCACCTGGTGCCGCTACAGCAGCGGCAGCACCTGCTGCAGCAGCAGCAACCGCCACACCATTTCCTCCGGCCACTGGAGTTTGATGCTGAACCTGAATCTGTGCCATAACAACAAACAAAAAATAATAATATATAGAGTTTTCTGGAACAAATAAAGAGATACCCTCCTTTTTTTTTCCTTTTTTCAGTTGCCCCTTTCTCTGTGATGTGTTGTTATTGATAAGAAAACCCAATGGAGGAAAAAGTAAGCGAAAATTTAGGGATTTTTTGGGTTTTTTGAGATGTAAAATAGATGAATAATGGAGATAGAAAAATCGTCGGAGATCCGAGAGAAACTGAAGAGAGAATTTTTCGGTTTTTTAGGGTTGAGGAGGGCAGAGAAAACTGCACCGCAACACCCGAATTCGCCCAAAACTGTAACCTTTATATACATCGGCGTTTATATACAGAAACCCTAACTTTGTTTGTGACGATTTAATCACAGCCGTTCATTTTCATCATCAATGATCAAGCCGGTTTATTATTGGACCGGGTCGGTCTATTTTTTTGGAACTAAACCGGTTTAGTGTCAAATCGGGCCACGTGCTTTGGAAAAGGAAGAGATTTCGGGCCACGTGTCAACGGAGTTCGAGGAGTTTTTGGACGCCAAGCAATCTCTTTTTTTTAATTTTTGTTTTTAATATAAATTGTACAATGTTTTATTCAAAACCTTTTTACGTTAAAATTATGTAATGAGCACTATAAATCAAATTAAATTAAGATTAGGAAGTTTTTTAACTAATAAATTGTAATTTTAACTTAATTAATTAAGTATTATAAATAACAAATTTCAAATTAATAAGCCTCCTTAAGAATCAAGATCTTCATATGTGATCATGGAGCATTTTGAACTTATGAACAACTCTTAAAATTGTATGTTTCTCCAATTCATGTCCATAATGACTTCAGTTGATTGTGTATGTGGTAGAGTAGGATCTTCAATAAATATTTTTTCATGCTCTTTAAAACTTGTAATTTTGAATAATGACTCAGAATTGATTGTATCTTCAATATTCGTAGTCATACACTCCAATTACGGATTTATAACTTTAATTATTTTTGCTCAATTTTGAATAGATCATCAGAAACTTGATCTTCGGAAACACTTTTTCTTCTTTTATTACTAGCTTCATCTTCAAAAACTTTATACAGTTTTTTTAAAAAAAAAATTGAGAAATTATTTTGTGACACCTTGTGGACCAATTATAACTTTCTAAACCCGATGTATAATGAGTTCACCCCTCTACCCTTTCCCACTAAATACCAAGCTTCACTTTGCATGGTGTGCAACCTTAGCCACAAACCCTCCAGCTCTTGCCACTCGAGCTAGGCCTTGGAGGCAGCTTTTAAAAAAAAATCTTGTGAGACAATAGTACTATTTATATTTCTTTTGCGATAGCTTTATTGTATAAGTCAATCATATCTATTACATGTCTCGTGGCTTAAATTACTAGCCTCTATCGAAGCACCATCAATTTCAAATAAATTATACTTTTTAGTCATTCAAAAAATTACTGACTTGTTAAATTGATCATTATTGAAATCATCTTTACAATCGAAAACATTTATACCACAATGAAAATCACATCTACCTTTCCTTCCTTTCTATAAAAAGTTTTAAACTCTAATCTTTCATTTTATTTTGTCACATTTGATAATTCTTTTTTTTTTCTTTTAATTGATCGCTAAAACCAAAATCTATAAACCATACATTCCCTTTACTTTCTTCTATTTCTAAGATATAAAAATAATAAAGTTTCTAGTTTATCTTCATATTTCACTAAAAAAGAATCATTCTATTAATTTGATTAAATTTGTCTTTTCTTCCACTTATTCAGATAAAAAAATAATTAATAGACTCAAAAATTACTTTTCCTCTAACTGAATTAAATTTATCACTAACGTCATTTTTAAATTTAAAAATATTCATCATCAACACAGCAATATGATATTTACTTAACTTATAATTAAACATGAACGTTTATTATAATGTTTCACAAAAAATTTGATCCAACCCAAAATGACCCAAGCCATTCATGATCCAAACTAACACAAAAATCATTTTAAACTAAGGCATCTAAACCCAACAAAATCCTTCTTGTTAAGCCCTTTCATTTAGTAAATTTGGATAAATATTTTATTCCAACTCTCTGTTTGAACTATTTCAATAACAATTAGGTACATGAGACTATTTTTAAAAAAATAAAAAATAAATAAAGGACTTGTGTTTAACTAAAATATAAAAAAAATCATGTAATTGTATCGTTAATGGAGTGACAATCTTAAACGTGAAAATAATGCTAGGGGCAAATTTGAAAGAGATAATTGTATATAATAGCAAACTAATAATCTAAAATAAATGGAGTAGATATGGTTTGATTTAATTGTGTTCCATAGCAAACGTTTGCCAAAGTTTACCAGTCGCCTCTCTCCCAAAAATCTCGCTCGCCACTCTCCCATTCTCGCTCGCCACTCTCCCTCTGCTCGCCACTCTCGCTTTATACACAGAAGTGTATAAATTGTGTTTCTGTTTTGTATAAAGCGAGAGAAAATTGTATATACACATGCAAAAACATATATCTTCGTGCTATACACTTAATTATACAATTTACAAATATTTTACTTCGATTCAATTTTAGACAAATGCAAATTTTATACAAATATTGCAGCGAAAAATGCCAACGAATTATACAATTGCAGTAAAACATAATTTTCTCTCGCTTTATACAACAAAAGCGTATAAATTGTGTTTTTGTTTTTGTATAAAGCGAGAGAAAAACATATATTTTCTTCCTATACCCTTATAATTATACAATATACAAATATATTACTTCGATTCAATTGTATGCAAAGCAAATTTTATACAAATATTGCAGCGAAATAGGCAGCGAATTATACAATTGCGCATTATACAATTGCAGTGAAATAGGCCAGCGAATTATACAATTGCAGCGAAATAGGCTAGCGAATTATACAATTTAGGCCAGCGAATCATACAATTGTATATGTATAGCGAGACCAGCGAATTATACAATTTAGGCCAGCGAATTATACAATTGTATATGTATAACGAATTATACAGTTATATGTTTGCTATGGACAACAATTATGCAAATTTTGCTATAGCATACAAATATAAATTTTTTGTTTGCTATATGTGAAAGTTGCCCAATTTAAAATAATAGGAGGAAGAATGATATATTATTTTATCCGAATAAGTGAAAGGATTGATAATATAATTTTGATACAATAAAAGAAATAAAATGATATTTTGAGTGATTTTTAATACATTAAAGATGTCTTTGACTATTTATGTATTTAAAGTAACAATAACGTAACAACCATCCAAACAAGTTATTTATGTCATCATATTTTTATTTATATATTATGAAAGATGTTCTACTCACTCCTCTCTCTTAGCTTTGCATCTTTTTTATTCGGTTCAAGAACTAAGAGCGGTCGAAGTTTTGTCTCAAGAATTGGACTTGAAGGCTAATGGTCATATTAGTCGTCTAAGAAAAAATGTCTTTTCCGAGCCTATCTACATTCGCCCATTGTTTTCTTGATGTTTAACTTGCACTAAGGGATTCAATCTTCCGGTTTTAGTGGGACTTCCTTTTAGATTAGCTTTAATTTAGATTAATTTTAAAGTAAAAACTTATTATAAATTAATTTTAAATTTGTGATCGTTAGGATTTATAGCAAAAATATTGACGAATCGCCACACTTCCAGCCGAAAGTACTAAAAAGATGTCGATGATCATCATAATTAGTTGTTAAAGCATAATGTATGATTTAAATAAAACGATCTTAAAATACATCTCGCCTAATATCAAATAAAAAATTTCGACAACCAACTCATTTATGATTCTAGCCAAATGATTATTACTTTACCATCTGTTTAACAGGTGAAACTTTAAAGGAAAACTTACATAAATATACTACAATAAATAATTATTTACCATTTATAGCAATAATATTTCTTTTTTACTTGATCAATTTTAATTCATTTATAATACAAGTTTAATTCATATTACAAAGAACAATTTTTTATTCACATATAATACAAATTTTAATGATAGATAATTCATTTATCACACGTTTTAATACACTTATAATACAATGTGTCAAATTTTTACCAAACAAACATAATATATTTTAAAAATCAATTATAATTCATATATATTGCATACATAATTCACTTTTAATACATATTGCAGATTTAACATAGTGTTGCTATAAATAGTAATAAATAAAAAAATATTGCTAAAATCAGTAATTATTTATTAAAATGTATCAGTTTATGTAATTTTTTCATGTGATACCTCAACGATGCTGTTTGTGCAAATTTGCCCTTGTTTGAAAGCCCAAGTTACTCAATTTCAAAGGTTTGTTTTGAGCTAAAGCCCATATTTATTCTATTTGCAAATAAGAGCCTTACATTCAATTATGGGCCTCTTCGCTAAAACATTTGTATTAAGTCTTATTTACCAAAAATCCGCTAGCTTAGAAGCTAAATTTTTTAGGAATAACATAGTTTTAATATGAAATTATAATGTATCTCTTTTTAGTTTGTAATTACATTAATTTCTTAAAAAGTAACACAAACCAGATACATTAATATATAGCTCGGATACATTAAAGAGTATCTCGAATACATTATAACATAAATCGGATACATAATATGTAGCTTGAATACATTAAAAACTAGCTCGGATACATAATATGTAGCTCGAATACATTAAAAACTAGCTCGGGTACATTATAAAATAGATCGAATACATAATATGTAGCTCAAATACATTAAATACTGGCTCGGATACATTAATATGTAGCTCAGTTACAATAAAGAAATAAGGGATTTTAGAGATTTTTAGAAATAAAGGGGATATTGAAAAAATAAAGGAAACATAAGACGTGTATTGCAACAAAATTTTCAATTATTTATATATATTTTGATTTGTAATATTACGAAGTTTATTAGATTTTGGTGCGTTTAGATACACTAGTTCTGGAAACGTGCAAGCACGTTTCACCTCTGTTACTGTTATAATTTAAATAGGACCAGCTCTTGTTGATATAAAATTGCTCAACATTGTCTGAAATACTCCTATCTGTGTTTTTGTGCTTATAAAATAAACTATTTTTAGTGTTTACTTTCTACCTAATCAGTAAAATAGTTTACTTTCTGCCTAGAACTTAAATATCAACATTTTTTTTGGGAGGGGTGGGGGTGGGGAGAGGGATAATGAGCAACTTGTAAGGCTAGAACAATATTTTTACTAATTAGAATTATCACTCAAAAATTATAACCCCCAAGGCCCCAAGGCTGATGTTTCTTGAGACATAAACACTCCAACAATCATTAAAATAAAAAAATGAACGAAGGGCACAAACCAACAAAAAAAATAATGACCAATAAAAAAATATTACATGAAAACTATTATATGAAAAATATGTGCAATCAAATTAATTTGTTTTAAAAGAACTTAAAGGAAAGTATACAATAATATTATATTGTAATGGAATCTTGAATCACTTTAGTAGAAGTGTTGAGACAACACTTTTTTTGCAAAATTCTCGTGGCCACCAACTATGTGTGAATTACAATATTAAGATTAGTAACTTCAACATAAAAATAAGTAATTTTCAATGTGCATAAAGTATGCATATTGTACACTATCCTAAGATAATAAACAACATCACAATGAAACAAAATTTGTCATTACTTTCTATTTCTTCAATAAAACCTCAACATTCGTTAATATATTTGACAAAAATAATAGGAAGACGACTACCATGTTGATAACAAAAATATTATACAAGAACTATTAGATGATGAAATACAAAGTTTAATGGATTAATATTTTTTATCCAATTTATAAAGGGAGAAATTAAGTAGATGAAAGGTTGTGAATGAATGTGTTTAATTGTATAGAAGCTAAAAGGTTTAACAATCAAATTCATTAAGATATGGAAAATGATAAGTTGTAACATCTAATCATGTATTTGTCAAGTTTAGTTGTCAATTGATTTAATTGTAAAAAATAGTAAA
>CM040629.1:95000553-95114486 GCA_022817965.1 Solanum lycopersicoides | reverse complement strand
CTCCCTTCGTTTAATTTATGTGATGTTTGACTTGGCACGACGTTCAAGTAAGACTTTTGAAATTTATAGTCGAAACAAGTTATAGATGTTTGTGAGTATAAATTATCCCATTAGAATGAAATAAACATTATAAATATAATATTATAAATGTAGAAATGTGTCAGTTCTTTTTTAGATCGACTAGAAAGTAAAGTGGACAGGAAATTGTGATCCTACAAAGTGTAGCATGAGTACAAAAATCAATGTGTACACAATAAGTATCATAGACAGCTCCTATGTTACTCTTCAGAAACTTCCCAAGAAAAAAAAACGAAAACTTCACTCGAGTTTATTATCTCAGAAGTCATTTTCTTTGTCGAAGAAAATTGAAATCATGACATTTTGAGATAATAACTAGTATTAGTGAGTGTCGTATGAGAAATCAACCCCATATTTAGGGAAATGAGCGAAGCTCGGGACATTAGATTTCTTACAACTCTTCTGATATGCCAAAAGCATGAAACTTCATCTCCTGTATTAATGCAGTTAGATGATTATAAGATGAACCTCCTTCCTCCACAGCCTTCTTAATCATTGCTTCGACGTCTTTTGCTCTACTTTTGATCATTTCACTTTCCGTGGAGGTGTTCATAAACGTCTTCAAACTCGCCTCTATC
Source organism: Solanum lycopersicoides (assembly GCA_022817965.1). Lineage (NCBI taxonomy): Eukaryota > Viridiplantae > Streptophyta > Magnoliopsida > Solanales > Solanaceae > Solanum > Solanum lycopersicoides. Next base: position 95,113,830 of record CM040629.1, on the reverse strand, counting down.
TTCTCCTTCTTCACAATCGTATCCGTGATGTCAAATGAAATATGCCACACCTCTGCCCCAACTCCAACCCCACATCCAAGTACTTCCACCAGTTTCTCATTGTAAAACTGCTCCGCGAATAATGGCCATGTCAGCATTGGCACTCCAGCTGTAAGAGACTCCAAAGTGGAATTCCAGCCACAGTGAGTCATGAACGCTCCGGTTGCTGGATGGTTCAAGATCTTCTGCTGTGCACCCATCCTCTAACTATCAGACCTTTATTGTTTGCAAACATCTTTTTCTCAAACCCTATCGGGAGCCAACTTTCGTGTGTGTTATCTCCCTTTCTTACCACCCAAGAAAGGTCGAATTCGATGCCTCAAGAGCTAAGGCAATTTCAGTAAGCTGAGGTTCCGAAAACCTTCCCATACTACCAAAACAAATGTACACAACAGAGTTTGATTCTTGAGAATCAAGCCAACTCAAGCAGCTATGTCGTTCTTGATCTGGACTACTTCTCGAATTGTTTTCTCTTGAAAAATGAAACGAAGGACCAATAAGCCACGGCTTTTTACCTTTGATTTTTCGATAAAACTCAGCATAACTCGGTTCTAGATCATAGATACTGTCATGAATCATACCATAACTCCGCGGTTCTGATTCTTTAATTCTCCTCAACAACTCCCAATATGGTCCTTCAGGGTTGTTCTTCACATCTTCGGGTAGTTGAGATCGTTTCATTTCAATCTCATCTGGTAATCCCGGAACCTTAAAACTTTCTGAATCCGAACTTACCTTCTCATGAGGTGTATATAGCTTCAAACAATGTTCAACACAATGGTACATAACATTAGTCGATAAAACGTAAGTCTAGGAATGTTCAATTGCTCAGCTACATCCACAGTCCAAGGTAAAAACAGGTCTGATACAATGCAATGAGGACGTAGCTCGAAAATAAGACTTTCATTGGTTTTTGAAGCAAAGCAATTCCATAAATACACCTATAGCCATTTCTTGACTAGTGGTAACACTGAAATTTTCAATCCCTTCAGCTAAGCCTACTTCATTAGATGGAAATTTAAGTTTGTGGACGATAATCTCGTGACCTAATTCAGTAGCATGATCGATTGAGGACTCGAAAAGGAGGCATTGTAGGGGGTTGTGATGATACTAACTTTGACACATGACTAGCAAAAAGTCTAGATGTATCAACTAAAGGGATCATGTGACTTGGTGTCAAGTATGGAATGAAAACTACATGGAGTGCTTGATCATTTTTTTGTGCCATGATTGAAGGTCTTTGAAAAAATTGATTTGGTATGATTTGATTTATATTACATAGTTTTATTGGAGTTATCACAGAGTACTCTGTATTTACTTATTTGGCTAAGAGAATATGTTGTAACAAGAAGATTTTGGACTGCTTCAATATTAACAAGAATGCAAACAGAAGAGCTACTAAGTGACAGTTTTTGAATTGTATGAGCCCTCGAATATATGTCGTTCGGATTCTTAAAAAGTGTCACCCGAATGTACCAAAATAGAGAGAGAGGTAGCAAATAGTCATGTATCCCAGATATATGTCAATCAGACTAGATAGACGTATTGGTGTGTACATGGTATGATTCGCATGTATATGTGATATTATATGCATATGAGAGTGGCGAGTTAAATTTTTAAGTATCACAAATATATGTGAATTCACTTAGATACAATTTATCATATATATTATAAGTGGGAAGATATTAAGTTCAAAGTTAGATTACGAAAATACCTTCATCATTTTTTTAAATTAAAAAATCTTTTACTTTATTTATTGTCTCCAGATGGAGGCTTATACTATGTCACCAGAATACTAAAACTTGAGCCTAATACCATGCAAAGAATAAGCATATCCTATCCAAAACAGTAAGACAATGGGTTAACTTTTGCACTCCATAATTAACCTTCTAGAAACCCTAACAACTGAGGGACAAGTGTATGCTCTTACGGGAGTGATAATTAGACAGCTGTGGACTTGAGGAAAGAAAGAGAATCGTGTGGCCGGTGCTTTATGTGCAGAGAGATAGGGGTGGAAACGATCATTTTGTCATGCATCGCAAAAGTTTGTGACGAAGTCATGGAACCTGCTGCTAATTCTTTTTGGTACTGATGCTTATACAGAAGGGGAACAAGAAGGAAAAGAACATGGAAGTGACTCCCCAGGGAGTTATGAGGACCGCATGGAGAAAATGGAACTGAAAACGTTTGGAAGTAAATAGATCGCTTTGGAAATGCAACTGGTTGTGTAATTTTTTGTATATTGCTGAACTCATGATTCCCAACATGTATTGATGATTGGATTGCTTTTATAAAAATGAACTTACTTTAGATAGTTATCCTTTTACCTATTCTTTACATAGTCTTACCCTTTTTGTCAATACAATTCCTTCACTTATCAAAAAATAAAAATATTTTTTCTTCCCGGTCCTATCCTGTCCCATGCTTGTGATTGAGGCATAGAAGTAGTAGTTATTGTTTCTTGATCCAAGTATTGAAAGACTGCCAACATTTCCAAGCAAAGCATTACGCAACAGGTTTTAACTATTAATGGTCAGCATACACAACGATGAATAATAAAACTTCTAGCAGAAGTGACAGACCTAGACAGTTAATGAAAATGTCAAATTATACCTATCTCACGCTCTGGAGTTGAGACACGTTTCTTGGATAATAAATCCGAGGGAAATGAACCGTCACTGGAATCAGGAGTCAGCAAGGAAGTTGAATATCTTCGACACGCGAGGAACAATGATTCATCCTGCATTGAGAAATTCGAAACAGGCTTAAAGTACTCATATTAAACTCATCTTATTTCAATTCTGGTAAGCTTAAGTAGTACCTTCAAGTTAAGAGAACCTCACGTGATAGTGCCTAATGCACATAAAAAGATACTACTCTAAACTCTAAGGATATCAAATTATCAATAGACAACATCTCACTGCAAATAAATGCAAAATATTAGGGAAAACAGAATTCTCAGCGATAAGAATTTACCTTTCTGAAGACCGAAGATTCCACACAAGACACTCCGTCACCAAGAATATTAGCCTTCACTGTTTCACAAAATTATAAAATAATAAACCATGCATCTATAGAAGACAGGCAGATCCAATTTTTAACCAGAGGGTTCTGCACAAACTATACATACATATATAACAACAACATCCAATGTCTAACGAGGGTAAAGTGTAAGCAAACTTTCCTCCTACCTTTAGAGGTTAAGAGGTTGTTTCTTATAGACCCTTGGCTCAAGGAAAAGCAGATCAAAAAGAATTAATGGAAGTTGAGAATACAATAGAAAGCATGACAAAAAACATACCGAAAAAAAAAAGAATAAATAACATTGACTACAAGCGTGAATTTCTTGAGAAACGAAGTCATAAGCACGTAGGTTCAGAGCTAGACCGAATACTCCAAGAGCACTCATCCATAAACTAGTTTCATGTACAAATAACATAAAGAAATGTAAGTAACGTTTATTGGAAAAAGCAACCCCAAATATTTAGGACCCAAAAGCGGTTAGCGGTGACCATAGAATAATTTTTTTCGGCTTGAGTTGAGGTAAAAGCACAGAATGTATTTGCACCATCAGCGTCTTCAAATAAACTATTTTCTGAGGTAGCGCCATGAATGGCGCAACTCCGATCATATGAAAGAGGTTAGGTCCAATTATGAAACCCTCTACAAGAACAGGATGAATGGAAATATAGCTGCTACACCAAAACTAGGTGCAAAGAACCAACCAGACTGACCTAGTGGATAAATCATAAATACAGAAACAAAAACACCAATCGGAGACATGTGACACTCGAAGTACAAGATATAGTAAACAGTAACAGAAATTGAAGGACAATCAACTACGACAAATTACTACAACTACCAGTACGAAAAGACAAGAAAGACAATGCTCTACTAACTACTAACCTACTACCCTAACATGTGTCCTCCACAACCTCCTATTATGTCCTCAGTAAGCTGCAACATATATTAAACTTGAAATGCATGTCTTTTTATTAAATTAGCCTCCATTTTCACAAAAACATATACATCTATATCACTACATGGATCTAGGATCTACCTGAAGATTGAATTTACAATAAAGATTTGATTTTTTCAATAGAATCATAAAAACCCAGAAATAATCGAGAAAAAGGAATACCATTAGAAGCAGAAAGTGTTCGAAGCGAGTTCAAAGAAGCAAAAGAACGCAAAATCCTCCTTGAAATGGACAAAGCCATGCTCCAAAATCCTCCAGATTATATAAATGTGAACAGATTCAGCACAACAGGCAACTAATTCATAAGCTCCAGCAGAAGAGAGAATGAAATTGAGCTACTCCAATGGAGGAGAAAGTTGTAGTGTTAAACCTGCTTAAACCCTAGGTACCATTTGGGAATTTTGTGAAAAAACAATGCAATATTCTTTTTTTTTTTTTTTTTTTGTCAAATAATCAAAAATTGTATTTTATCTCAAATTAATAATGAAGTCATTCCATTTTAATATTGATTTAGCAATTTAAAGACTAAAAGTTATAATTTTTTGTAGAAGGATGCACCATATAGCTAAAAGAAAATGATTTAATTAAATTTATTAGTTGAGAATTAGTTAATAAATTATTTTTTTGTTTATTTTTTGTTAATAAATATGGAACGAGTTGAACTTAGGGTGGGCGTTTGGGACATTTGAATTAGATTATGAAAATTTCGACAATTCAACTGAAGAAATTATAATCCAACCTAGACACATTTTTCAACTACGACTACTGTCAATTAATGTTCATTTCTAAGTGATCGCTGGCTTTTTAGCTAGAAAAAATAGTTCAAATGTTTCCTCTCTCCCAACAAGCAAAACGAGACCACCCTTTTCTCTCAATAATGAACTTCCTTTACTGCGAATAACCTCAAATTTCAAATTGAATTGAACTTTTTAAGTTCAATTTTGAATATATGTTAATTTTTGTACCTTTGAGACAGATCAGTATTATTAACAACCTCAAATCACCTAATAGTTTGCTATTTCGTGTTTACAATTTTCAACAGTCAATAAAAACTGAAATCTAATTTATTGAAAATTGAACTTTGCTAATATAGACACATATGAACATAAAAAGTTCATTCCAAAAATCAATTATCGAATATGATATCCACTCTAAAAATCATATATATTAAATGTAAAATTCAAAGAAAATACCATTAAGTGAAAATTTAAGGTTTTTTCATTTCTTGGCAAAAAAGATGCTTTTTATTTTTATTTTATAATGTTATTTTGCGTAGTATTAACACAAGGATACTCTTAAAACACATTACAAGCTTGCCAAATAGACTACAGGGAAAACACACAATTAGATAAAACTGAGCTTGAAGAGAACTGTGGGTTCAACAGCAACAAGCCACAACAGTCTCAAAATTCATCTTCAAAAACGAATAGACGCACAGATAACAAGCAATTTTCAAGACTGCACTAAATCAGCCTCTCTTCAGCAGGACGAGGGGTTAAACGGTGGCAACCTCATGCCAATGTAGGCACTTAGCTGCTTTATAGAGAACATAAGTCTCAGAAGGCACAGCTAAACGAAACAACATTCACAAACATGAAAAGAGGGATGAAGCAACACAGTAAAGTATTAAAAACTCAGGATCACATAACATAAAACATAATCTTAAGCATCCAAAAGTAAAAAAAAATTCATATCCAAGACAAAACATCCTGAGATAGTAAAACCCTAGCAGTTTTTCAAAACTCATCCCTGCAAAATCTGTTTTATCCTCACTACAGAGGAGATCATCCATCAAAAAACACCGCATTCGACATTCACTTGAACAAGCTTGACTTCACTAAGAAACAAGGTTGTCATTAAGGGAAAGAGATGCAAGTTGGTCAGCCGGGCTACTGGTTGCCTGTTGAACATTCCTCAGCACATCCATAGCCTCAGAAACTTTAGCCTTCAAAGCCTCCGGTGATTCAAGCAGATGCAAAACCTCGGTCTGGTCCATTTCAAGAAGCATGCCCGTAACCTTGGCAGCATGCTCGTGCTCTAGCTGATCAACAAGTGGGTACAAACTTTCACCCAACATCTGCCAAGAGAACAATGAGAGCATTAGCAACCAAGTTCAGTCAATAAAAGATTCATGTAATGTCAAAAGAACTCACCGTCCTCTGCTGCTCAGGTGGAGCATTTGCAAGGGCAGTAGCCAATGTAGAGATCGGCACAGGCTGTCCCATAGCAGCAGCATCACGAGGAAGCATACCACCCATATCATAGGGAACAGAGAGCATACCACCAGCAACGCCTGGCATTGGCCCATCTGGCACATTGCGTCCAGGTGGATAGCGGTACATTCTTCCTCTTGGCATCATCTGAACGACAGAATCTTTCATATGAGTTTACTAGTCTTTATAAAAAGCAAAAAATACAACCACATGCCCAAGAAAATTCTAGAGAGTAAGCAGAACTCCACCTGCTGCTGCATCAAGGGCATAGGCTGTTGAGATTGTTGCACAGGTCCCGCTCCTCGTCGACCACCTGGGCGCTGACCCTGTTGTCCTTGTTGGACCATCGGCATGAAGAAGTTTGGCATAGGGGCTCCTCCAGGGCGCATTCCAGGAACAAGCTGTTGTTGATAGCCAAACCCAGCCTGGAAAACAAGATTATGCATCAGCACTAAACCCATTTATATACATCTGGTGCAATCTTCCCAACATGAATTAGCCCAACAATATAGTATCAAGAGCATATGCAAATACTGAAGATATAAATAAATAGACTATGGATACGAATTACCTGGGGAGGAATTAGAGCAGGGGGGCCTTGCCCATAAAATAGCTGCTGTCCAATCCCAGGAGCACCAGGAGGGTAAATTGGCATGCGAGGAGCAAGTGATGGAGGCATTGCCACTGGTCGCAGTTGTGAAAATTGTGCCTGTAGAAATTACCACATTCATCAATATATATTACTAGGTAAATATTTGAGCAGATCAAAACTTATCAGAAACAGACTCATGAGGTCAAGGCCAAATTAAAACATACATCAGTCAAGACTCACTCAAGATGGGCCATTTGAGCATCAAAACCAAGGATGAGAGCATAAACTATGGACAAAGTATTCAGTGTTCCATTTAATAAGTAAAGCAGCAGGAAGCAAAATCCTTCCATCAGTGCCACACTGTTGGGATAGTAATTATTACCTGCAACTTTGCTCTTCTTTCCTCTTTCCTCTGTGCTAGTGCAACATAGAGTGGTTTGCTAACTATCATTTTGCCGTTCATCTCAGAAAGCTTAAAGACGGAAGAAAAAATGAGTTACTAGATATGACTAAATGAGTTAAAATGTAACAAAGAAGTTGAAAGTTGAAACGTAAATTATACTTACAGCTCTGGAAGCTTCTTCAGGAGTAGAGAAGGCGACAAATCCAGACCCCCTGCTGATTCCACTTGGATCCCGCATAACCTGAACGAACAAGAATAGAATATCTAAGCTTAAATGAATCTATCAACCACCTAAAAGTTCATTCACAACAAACCATATACTGTATACCTTGCATGAGGTAATTGTACCAAACTCTGCAAAAAGTTCCTTCAGCTTTTCATCATCAATGGTGTCATCCAAATTTTTTACATACAAATTAACACCTTGGTATTTATCAACAGCCTCCTTGGCAGTTTGCTCAAACTTGTTCTTCAATTCTTGCTCTCTTTCAGATTTTTTCTGTGCTTTCCCAACATACCACTCTTTTTCATCAAATTTCTTTCCATTTAATGCTTCAACAGCCTTAGCAGCATCATCTGCATCCTCAAAATTGACAAACCCAAAGCCCTTGGATTTTCCATCTGCATCCCTCATCACTACTGCACTAGTAATAGTCCCGAACTCACCAAAAACATTCTTCAACTCATCATCTGTAGCAGATTCAGCCAAATTTTTCACATAGACATTGTTGAATTTTGTCATGCCAGTTGTAGATTCTCTTTCCTGTTTGCGAAGAAAGTGTCCAACATACACTTGCTTATCATTCATCAACATACCATTTAACTTATCTATGGCACCTTGAGCAGATTCTTCGTTGTCAAATTGTACAAAACCATAACCCTTTGACTGACCATTAGAATCAGTAGCTATCTTGCAAGAAAGAATGTTGCCAAAGCTTGAAAAGGTGTCATGTAATGCTTTGTTGTCAATCGACTTGTCCAAATTCTGTGTAATAATTTTAAAAAAAAGCATTAGGAAGAAAAATATAAATAGATAACCTGCACCAACACATTGCAGGTCCCTAAAAATATAAATGTATGTGTCACCAACTAGAACTTCTCAAAGAGGGGGAAAAGCTGGATTAACCAAATTTGAGCATCATTTATATGGTGCCATGTTATAGGTCCAATTTACATACATGAAACAATAACTCTGTTACTTAAGACAACAATAAGAAATCAACAGATGTCTCACAATAGATACGTGTCCGTTATATGTCAAGGTAAGCTCTGAAATGACAAATCACTTCACACAAAATCTGGGTTTCAACAATAATACCTTAATAAATATATTTGCTGATCCACTCTTGCGAAGAGTGGGATCCCTATGAGAATACATCACCCTAATGGACTTCCCATTCACAGGAGTGAAGTTCAACAACTCCATTGCCCTTGCAGCTGTGACGAAATATTTAGAGCAAAAAAAAGTCAGAAACCAATTTGCATAGACATACTACATCATTCCAAGTTAAACAGAATATTAAGCATTATCCGTTCGATAAAATATGTGCTGAACCATTAGTTGAACACAAAAGGTAATTGAAGTACACATGCAACACCTTCATGAAGACTTAAACTTCCCAACACGCCCACATCATAACGAACAAAATGTAATATACTGGCAAAAACCACAAGCTGAACTTTTTCTTTTCAAAACAATTATTTCAGCAGCATAAGCCAAATGCACATAAGAAATCACACTACTGCTAGGGGTGTTAAATTTCATAAATGTGTTTAAACAGGGAAAAGAACAATTTTTCTTCCAAAATTAGTAATTTCACAAAATGTGAGGAATCAATTTTAATTATACCCATGATATCAAAAAACCCAAACTCATAAAAAAAAGAGACTGTTAAAACAAGCATTCAGGTACTACAAATACGAAAATCCCAAATTCCTTAATAACAAAGACAGAAAAACATGCAATCACACTATTAAAGGTATCAAAATCCCAAAAACATCAAAAATAAAGACTGTTAAGCATGCTATCACACTACTAAAGACACCAAAATTCTACATTCATCAAAATAAAGACAGTTAAACATGCAATCAAACAACTAAAGATACCCAACTTTATCAAAAATAAAGACGGTTAAACATGCAATCAAACAACTAAAGATACCCAACTTTATCAAAAATAAAGACTGTTAAACATGCAATCACACAGCTAAAGACACCAAAATCCCGAACTCATCAAAACAGACTATTAAACATGCAATCACAGTACTAAAAATATCAAAATCCCAAATTTATGAAATAAAAACTACTAACCATCCGAAGGGTTACTGTAGTTAACATAGCCATAGCCAAGAGATCTCCGAGTACTAAGATCCCTACAAACCCTAACAGAAACAACCTGACCCACATGGTTGAACAGATCATAGAGCTGTGAATCAGTGATGTTAAAGTCCAAGTCCCCAACATACAACGACGTAGACGTAAACTGATTCGTGGCTCCTCCACCTGGTGCCGCTACAGCAGCGGCAGCACCTGCTGCAGCAGCAGCAACCGCCACACCATTTCCTCCGGCCACTGGAGTTTGATGCTGAACCTGAATCTGTGCCATAACAACAAACAAAAAATAATAATATATAGAGTTTTCTGGAACAAATAAAGAGATACCCTCCTTTTTTTTTCCTTTTTTCAGTTGCCCCTTTCTCTGTGATGTGTTGTTATTGATAAGAAAACCCAATGGAGGAAAAAGTAAGCGAAAATTTAGGGATTTTTTGGGTTTTTTGAGATGTAAAATAGATGAATAATGGAGATAGAAAAATCGTCGGAGATCCGAGAGAAACTGAAGAGAGAATTTTTCGGTTTTTTAGGGTTGAGGAGGGCAGAGAAAACTGCACCGCAACACCCGAATTCGCCCAAAACTGTAACCTTTATATACATCGGCGTTTATATACAGAAACCCTAACTTTGTTTGTGACGATTTAATCACAGCCGTTCATTTTCATCATCAATGATCAAGCCGGTTTATTCTTGGACCGGGTCGGTCTATTTTTTTGGAACTAAACCGGTTTAGTGTCAAATCGGGCCACGTGCTTTGGAAAAGAAAGAGATTTCGGGCCACGTGTCAACGGAGTTCGAGGAGTTTTTGGATGCTAAGCAATCTCATTCTTTTTTATTTTTTTTTAATATAAATTGTACGATATTTTATTCAAAAGTTTTTTACATTAAAAATATGTAATGAGCACTACGAATCAAATTAAATTAAGATTAGAAAGTTTTTTAACTAATAAGTTGTAATTTTAACTTAATTAATTAAGTATTATAAATAACAAATTTCAAATTAATAAGCCTCCTTAAGAATCAAGATCTTCATATGTGATCATGGAGAATTTTGAACTTATGAACACAACTCTATGGTCAATATCATGTCTTGTAGAAGTTAAAGTATTTGATTTCTAATCAATTTTTTAAAATATGTAGCATTAACAAAATTGTGTGTACTATTTTTAGTTAACTTTTAATATTTCTTTAACAGAATTCAAGGTTATTTTGACTTTCTTCATATTTAACATTTAAAAAAAAAAATCGTCATGTTTTTTTTCTTTTTATGTATTCTTGAATAATTATTCTGTCTTAAAATCGTATGTTTCTCCAATTGATTAGTACTTGGTCTTGCGTGTTCATTCGACTTCAATTGATTGTGTATGTGATTGAGTAGGATCTTCGATAAATAATTTTCATGCTTTTTAAAACTTAAAATTTTGAATAATGATTTCAGTGTTTGATTGTATTTTCACTATTCGTAGTCATACATTTTAATTACGAATCTAGAACTTCAATTATTTTTGCTCAAATTTGAATAGATCATCAAAAACTTGATCTTAGGAAACACTTTTTCTTCTTTATTACTAGTTTCATCTTCAAAAGCTTTAGACAATTATTTTTTTTAAATCGAGAAATCGGTTTGTGACACCTTCTGGACCAATTACAACTTTCTAAACTCGATGTATGATGAGTTCACCCCTCTATCCTTTCCCACTAAATACCAAACTTCGCTTTGCATGGTGTGGGGATTAAACATGTGACCTTAGCCACAAACCCTTCAGCTTTTGCCGCTCGAGCTAGGCCTTGGAGGCAGCTTTAAACAATTTTTCTTGTGAGACAATAGTAAATATTTATATTTCTTTTGCGATAGCTTTATTGTATAAGTCAATCATGTCTATTACATGTCTCATGACTTAAATTATTAGCCTCTATCGAAACATTATCAGTTTCAAATAAATTATACTTTTTAGTCACTCAAAAAATTATTGACTTGTTAAATTGATCATTATTGAAGTTATCTTTGCAATCGAAGACATTTATACCACAATGAAAATCACATCTACCTTTCCTTCCTTTCTTCAAAACTTTTAAACTCTATCTTTCATTTATTTTTTGTCACATTTGATAATTCTTGTTTTTTTCTTTTAATTGATTGCTAAAACCAAAATCTATAAACCATACATTCCCTTTACTTTCTTCTATTTCTAAGCTATAAAAATAATAAAGTCTCTAGTTTATCTTCATATTTCACTAAAAAAAATCATTCTATTAGTTTAATTAAATTTGTCTTTTCTTTCACTTATTCAGATTAAAAAAAAAATTAATAGACTCAAAAATTACTTTCCCTTTTACTGGATCAAATTTATCACTAACGTCATTTTCAAACTTAAAAATATCCATCATCAACACAGCAATATAATAGTTACTTAAGTTATAATTAAACATGAACGTTTATTATAATGTTTCACAAAAAATTTGATCCAACCCAAAATGACCCAAGCCATTCATGGTCCAAACTAACACAAAAAAACATTTTAAACTAAGGCATCTAAACCCAACAAAATCCTTCTTGTTAAGCCCTTTCATTTAGTAAATTTGGATAAATATTTTATTCCAACTCTCTGTTTGAACTATTTCAATAACAATTAGGTACATGGGACTATTTTTTTTAAAAATAAATAAATAAAGGACTTGTGTTTAACTAAAATATAAAAAATTTCATGTAATTGTATCGTTAATGGAGTGACAATCTTAAACGTGAAAATAATGCTAGGGGCAAATTTGAAATAATAGGAGGAATAAGAATAACTTTATCCGAATAAGTGAAAGGATTGATAATATAATTTTGATACAATAAAAGAAATAAAATGATATTTTGAGTGATTTTTAATACATTAAAGATGTCTTTGACTATTTATGTATTTAAAGTAACAATAACAATATGTAACAACCATCCAAACAAGTTATTTATGTCATCATATTTTTATTTATTTCCTTCGTTTCACAAAGAATGACCTAGTTTGACTTGACACGGAGTTTAAGAGTATAAATAAGACTTTTGTATCTTGTGATTCTAAATTAAAGTTTGGTTAAATGTACAAAAAATGTCATTTGATCTTGTGGCCTTAAACATGTCACGTGGAAAGCTGATTCTAAAATCTTACCAAAAAAAGAAAGAGGTCATTCTTTTTTAAACAGACTAAAAAGGAAAGGAAGTCATTCCATTTGAAACGGAATAAAAAGAAAAGGAGGTCATTCTTTTTTAAACGAAGGAAATATATAATATGAAAGAGGTTCTATTCACTCCTCTCTCTTAGCTTTGCATCTTTTTTATTCGGTTCAAGAACTAAGAGCGGTCGAAGTTCTATCTCAAGGAATGGGCTTGAAAACTAGTGGTCATATTAGGAGTCTAAGGAAAAATGTCTTTTCCGAACCTGTCTACATTCGCACATTGTTTTCTTGATGTTTAACTTGCACTAAGGGATTCAATCTTCCGGTTTTAGTGGGACTTCCTTTTAGATTAATTTTAATTTAAAATTAATTTTAAAGTAAAAACTTATTATAGATTAATTTTAAATTTGTGTCGTTAGGATTTATAGCACAAATATTGACGAATCGCCACACTTCCATCCGAAAGTACTAAAAAATCTCGATGGTCATCATAATTTGTTGTTAAAGCATAATGTATGATTTAAATAAGACGATCTTAAAATACATCTCGCCTAATATCAAATTAAAAAATTTCGACAACCAACTCATTTAAGATTCTAGCCAAATGATTATTACTTGGAAGAAACTTTAAATGGTGATACCTCAACGATGCTATTTGTACAAATTTGCCCTTGTTTAAAAGCCCAAGTTCTTAATCTCAAAAGTGTTTTGAGCCCAAGCCCATATTTATTCTATTTGCAAATAAGAGCCTTACATTCAATTCTGGGCATCTTTGCTAAAACAGTTGTATTAAGGCTTATATACAAAAATTCCGCTAGTTTAGAAGCTAAAGTTTAGAAATCACATAATTTTAATATAAAATAACAATGTATTTCTTTAGTTTGTACTTATATTAATCTCTTTAAAAGTAACACAAATCGGATACATTAATTTGTAACTCGATATTAAACGATAACTCAGATACATTATAATATACACTGGATACATAATATGTAGCTTGAATACATTAAAAACTAGCTCGGATAAATCAAAAACTAGCTCAGCTACGTTATAAAATAAATTGAATACATAATATGTAGCTCGGTTACATTAAATACTAGCTTGGATACATTAATATGTAGCTCGGATACATTAAATACTAGCTTGGATACATTAATATGTAGCTCGGATACATAAAAGAAATAAGGGATTTTAGAGATTTTTAGAAATAGAAGGGGATATTGGAATTAAAGAAAACATAAGACATGTATTTCAGTAATTTTTCTAATTATTTATATATATTTTGATTTGTAATATTACGAAGTTTATCAACTTTTGGTGCATTTAGATACATACATTATATCTAAGTAAATTCACATATATTTGGGATATATAACAAATCTGGCTCGCCAGTCACCACTCTCATATGCATATAGTATCCCATATACATATGAATCATACCAGGTACATATCAATACATGTATCTAGTCTAATGGGATACATGACTATCATGCTCACCTCTCTCCCTATTTTAGTACATTCCGGTCATACTTTTTAAGAATCCGAATGACATAGATTTCGGAGCTCATACAAGTCAAAACTGTCACTTAGTAGCTTTCTGTTTGCATTCTTGTTAATATTTAAAGCAGGCCAAAATCTTCTTGTTACAACATATTCTCTTAGCCAAATAAGTAAAGACAGATTACTCTGTGATAACTCCAATAAAACTATGTAATATAAATCAAATCATACCTAATCAATTATTTTCAAAGACCTTCAATCATGGCACAAAAAAATGATGAAGTACTCCATGTAGTTTTCATTCCATACTTGACACCAAGTCACATGATCCCTTTAGTTGATACATCTAGACTTTTTGCTAGTCATGGTGTCAAAGTTAGTATCATCACAACCCCCTACAATGCCCTCCTTTTCGAGTCCTCAATCGATCATGCTACTGAATTAGGTCACGAGATATTCGTCCACAAACTTAAATTTCCATCTAATGAAGTAGGCTTAGCTGAAGGGATTGAAAATTTCAGTGTTACCACTAGTCAAGAAATGGCTATAGGTGTATTTATGGGAATTGCTTTGCTTCAAAAACCAATGGAAAGTCTTATTTTCGAGCTACGTCCTCATTGCATTGTATCAGACCTGTTTTTACCTTGGACTGTGGATGTAGCTGAGCAATTGAACATTCCTAGACTTACGTTTTATCCGACTAATGTTATGTACCATTGTGTTGAACATTGTTTGAAGCTATATACACCTCATGAGAAGGTAAGTTCGGATTCAGAAAGTTTTAAGGTTCCGGGATTACCAGATGAGATTGAAATGAAACGATCTCAACTACCCGAAGATGTGAAGAACAACCCTGAAGGACCATATTGGGAGTTGTTGAGGAGGATTAAAGAATCAGAACCGCGGAGTTATGGTATGATTCATGACAGTATCTATGATCTAGAACCGAGTTATGCTGAGTTTTATCGAAAAATCAAAGGTAAAAAGCCGTGGCTTATTGGTCCTTCGTTTTATTTTTCAAAGAGAAACAATTCGAGAAGTAGTCCAGATCAAGAGCGACATTGCTGCTTGAGTTGGCTTGATTCTCAAGAATCAAACTCTGTTGTGTACATTTGTTTTGGTAGTATGGGAAGGTTTTCGGAACCTCAGCTTACTGAAATTGCCTTAGCTCTTGAGGCCTCGAATTCGACCTTTCTTTGGGTGGTAAGAAAGGGAGATAACACACACGAAAGCTGGCTCCCGATAGGGTTTGAGAAAAAGATGTTTGCAAACAATAAAGGTCTGATAGTTACAGGATGGGTGCCACAGCTGAAGATCTTGAACCATCCAGCAACCGGAGCGTTCATGACTCACTGTGGCTGGAATTCCACTTTGGAGTCTCTTACAGCTGGAGTGCCAATGCTGACATGGCCATTATTCGCGGAGCAGTTTTACAATGAGAAACTGGTGGAGGTACTTGGATGTGGGGTTGGAGTTGGGGCAGAGGTGTGGCATATTTCATTTGACATCACGGATACGATTGTGAAGAAGGAGAAGATAGAGGCGAGTTTGAAGACGTTGATGAACACCTCCACGGAAAGTGAAATGATCAAAAGTAGAGCAAAAGACGTCGAAGCAATGATTAAGAAGGCTGTGGAGGAAGGAGGTTCATCTTATAATCATCTAACTGCATTAATACAGGAGATGAAGTTTCATGCTTTTGGCATATCAGAAGAGTTGTAAGAAATCTAATGTCCCGAGCTTCGCTCATTTTCCCTAAAATATGGGGTTGATTTCTCATACGATCACTCATCTAATACTAGTTATTATCTCAAAATGTCATGATTTCAATTTTCTTCGACAAAGAAAATGACTTTCTGAGATAATAAACTCGAGTGAAAGTTTTCGTTTTTTTTTTTGGGAAGTTTCTGAAGAGTAACATAGGGAGCTGTCTATGATACTTATTGTGGTACACATTGATTTTTGTACTCATGCTACACTTTGTAGGATCACATATTTCCTGTCACACTTTACTTTCTAGTCGATCTAAAAAAGAACTGACACATTTCTATATTATAATATTATATTTTATAAGGTTCATTTCATCCTAATGGATAATTTATACTCACACAAACATCTATAACTTGTTTCGACTATAAATTTTAAAAGTCTTACTTGAATGTCGTGCCAAGTCAAACATCACATAAATTAAAACGAAGGGAGTAGTAAGTAGGTACTTTGCGGCCCACATCTCCCTTTCAACTGCTCTGCAAAAAGATAACACATGAAGAACCACTCAAAATATTGATACAACTAATCCAAAATAAGATTCATTGAAGAAACATACATTGTATACTAATGTTTTTCCATAACTTTTTTAGGCTATTTGTGATATGTTTGAATCTAATATTAGGTTAGTAACATTATTAGTTGTTTCTTACCTTACTTTTTACGTCAGCGCCGCGTCAACTTTTATAATTTCTTATATTTTTTTTGTTTTCTTTTCTTTATTAATTAACTTTCTTTTTGTTAACTCTATTTTACACTAATTAATTATTAAAATACTCTAATAGTTATATCTTCTTTATCACTAAATCCCACCCACTTTATCTCTAATTTCATCGGAGAAATCATTCATTTAAATTTATAATTTTCTTTGTCTTCTCTGACGAAGAACAACCAACCGATCACCACCATAAGTTCACCTCCACATTGCCATTTGTTCTTCTTTTTCGACGAACCATTAGCCGCCAAACAGCCATCACAAAACAATCATTCAAAATCCAAATCAATAACCAACAAACACCAAACCAGACCCCCTTACCTTATCCCTTTGCGATTTTATTCTTTTGATTTGTTTTACAGGTGTGTCGGCAAGCTCAAAGCTTCAACCATGACTCCCGTGAAGTTCCAAAGAGCTCCACACTTTTAGATCTGAATAACCAACAAATAATCTGAACATTCAAGAAATAATAAGAACCAACAATAACACTACTACACTCACGTCATTGTGAATCTTTGAGGTTGTGATGGAAAAATAAAAAGTTTTTTTTTTTTGGGGAAAGTATCTCAACAGTAAGATTAATTTTTGTACTTTGTAGGACCACATATCACATATCACACTTTACTTTTTAGTCGATAAAAAAAATGACAAGTTTTTATTTTTAGTAATTAGTAGTTTACTTTAAAATATTCATTTCATCCTAATGAGACAATTTATAGCCACACAAATATGTATGACTTGTTTTAGAATACAAGTTTCAAAAGTCTTTCCTTCTTACTTAAATATCGTATAAAACCAAACACCACGTAAATTAAAACGGAGAGTAGTACCTAAGTACTTTGCTGCCCACGTCTCCCTTTCAAGTAATACATGCAGAACCACTCAATGTATTGATTCAATAGATTTATGACTTCCTGAGATAATAACTATTAGTCTATTACTTGAGTGATCAACACGTGAAAACATGTATCAAGATGCTGAAGAAAAGGGAAAACGGAACCACTTGTTTTCGTAGAAAAACATATATGACTTGTTTTACTACTTAAAACGTCGTGTGAAGCCAAACATCACATAAATTGAAACGGAGGGAGTACATACTGAATACTTTGCGGCCCACATCTCTCTGATAAAAGAGAAACACAGGGAGAACCACTCAATATATTGATTGTAACATTATTAGTTAGTTGTTTCTCACCCTACCTAGACTTATGTTTTATCCAACTAATGTTATGTTTCACTGTATTGAACATTGTTTGAAGCTGTATACACCTTATGAGAAGGTAAATTCAGATTCAGAAAGTTTTAAGGTTCCGGGATTACCAGATGAGATTGAAATGAAACGATCTCAAGTACCAGACGACGTGATAAGCAACCCTCAAGGACCATTTCAGGAGTTGTTGAAGCGAGTTAAAGAATCAGAACCGCGGAGTTATGGTATTATTCACGACACTATCTATGATCTAGAGCCGAGTTATGCTGAGCTTTATCGAGAAATCAAAGGTAAAAATCCGAGGCTTATTGGTCCTTTGTTTCATTTTTCAAAGAGGGAAGAAGCAAACAATTCAAAAAATATTCAACATTTAGAGAGACATAACTGTTTGAGTTGGCTTGATTCTCAAGAACCAAACTCTGTTGTGTACATTTGTTTCGGAAGTATGGTAAGGTTTTCCGAACCTCAGCTTACTGAAATCGCGTTAGCTCTTGAGGCCTCGTGCAATTGGTAAAAGCTAGAGTTACCAACCTCTAGACCAGGGTTCGAATCCCACTTAAGCCTATTTTTATTTTAAATTTAGCTTAGACCTTATATTTGAGCTATATTTATATTGGTGCACCCAAAGCTTTCAAATCCTGGGTTCGCCTCTGGTGGTAAGGAAGGGAGATAACACACATGAAAGTTGGTTCCCGATCGGGTTTGAGGAAAAAATGTTAACAAACAATAAAGGTTTGATAGTCAGAGGATGGGTGCCACAGCTGAAGATCTTGAACCATCCAGCAACCGGACTCACTGTGGATGGAACTCTACCCTGGAATCTCTTACAGCCGGAGTACCAATGCTGACATGGCCATTGTTCGGGGAGCAATTCTACAACGAGAAGCTGATTGAGGTTCTTCGATGTGGAGTCAGGGTCGGGGCAGAGGTGTGGCACAGTACTTTTGACATCAAGGATACGATTGTCAATAAAGAGAAGATAGAGTCGAGTATGAAGACGTTGATGAACACCTCCAGGGAAAGTGAAATGATCAGAAGTAGATCAAAAGACGTCGAATCAATGATAAAGAAGGCTGTGGAAAAAGGAGGTTCTTCTTATAATCATCTAACTGCATTAATAGATGAGCTCAAGTGCCATGTTTTTAGCACCTCAGAAGAGCTTGGTAGGCGCTGCCCACTCACTCGGACAATGCTCTGAACACGGTACGATCATACCTTCATTCATTCGTTGAACCTTGGGGATCAATATCAATTGATACGGACGACTTCTGTTTTTCCGCCGGACCACAGTCTTGACCTCCGGCTACGAACACAAGTAGATAGGCGGTTAGGGGGGAGAGGGTCGGCTGGGCCTGCCACTGGGTATGTCGTTATGTTAGCATCCTTTTAGTCTACCAATAGTTATTATTTATGTTTTTTAGTTTTCTATGTAGGTTTCTATTAAAGGTGTTTTATTGTTTTATTCTTGTAGTAGTTATTCATCCACTTTCTCATTTCAGTTGTAGTAGGTGCGTGGTTTATCCACCAATGTTGTATTTAAGTTATTTTATTTCAATGGAAAGGGAAGCAAAAAATTAAAATCAATTTATCAAAATAATATATTTTTTTGAAAATTTACAAAAATATTTTATTTAAAAAAAAAAATCAATAACTAAAAGACAAAAATCTGACAAAGTAAATAGACATCAGTAACGTTTTATATTTCATTACTCTGAGACACATTTTACAGTCAAAACGTGACTCACAATAACGTTTCTCTGGAATGATTAGAAATTAAAATTCAATTTCGTACATGCCCCATTCAACTTTATTAAACTTTTCAATATATATATATATATATATATATATATATATATAGATAGATAGATAATACTTTTGCAAGAAAAAACAGAGTGAGGAGTGATTTTTTATGATATCAATTAATTCCTTTTTTTAAATAGTTGTTTTGCTTAATTATTGCATCAATATTAATTCAATAACCTCTTTATTGATTGTCTAATATTTAATAATCATAAGAAATCGATTGGTCTAATATTTGACAGGGATGGTTACCTAAGCTAGAAGAAGATCTCTCATATGATTTATTCACAAATTTTAAAATTGAAATGATACAAGACAAGCTCCGATTTGTTCAAAGTCTTTCTCATGTTTTTTTTCTTTTATTTAAAAAGGTATTGTCTATGTATAAAAGAGAAAATCATATATATTTCAAGTGAAGGTATATATATATATATATATATTATGTATATATATATACACATACATATCCATTTTAGTAGTGGAAATTTGAATAATGAATGAGGCATGTACAAGATTGAATATCGTAATCAACTACTCACTTTAAACGTTCGATCCCTACCTCACTTTGTAGGATCACATGTTTTTTATGTCCAAATTTACGTGACACACTTTTCCTTCTAGTCAGTTTCAACAAGAATGACACATTTCTATATTTAGTTACAATTTGGGTTATTCACAATCACACAAATATCTATTACACACTTTCTTCTTTAAACTTCGTGTCAAATCAAATAACATCATATAAATTGAAACAAACAGAGTAGTGTTTTGCGGCCCACATCTTCCTTTCATGACTTTTCTTAAAGATAACACAGGAGAATCATTCAATGTATTGAACTCCATGTAGTTTTTGTTCCATACTTTACACCAAGTCATATGATCCCTTTAGTTGATATAGCTAGACTTTTTGCTAGCCATGGAGTCAAAGTTAGTATTATAACCACACACTATAATGCCCTCCTTTTCGAGTCCTCTATCGAGGATTCTGGCAACCAGATCTTCATTCACAAACTCAAGTTCCCATCTAATGAAGTAGGCTTAGCTGAAGGGATCGAAAACTTCAGTGCAGTCACTAGCAAAGAAATGGCTATAGTGAGTGTATTTATGGGAATTGATTTGCTTCAGAAACCAATCGAAGATCTTATTGTTGAGCTTCGTCCTCATTGCATAGTTTCAGATGTGTGCCTTACATGGACGGTGGACGTAGCTGAGCAACTGAAGATACATAGAGTTACATTTTATCCACATAATCTTATGTACCACTGTGTTGAACATTGTTTGAACGTGTATACGCCTCATAGAGGAGCTCAAGTGCCATGTATTTGGCATCTTGGAAGTGTAATTCAAAATTCAAATCACTAGGCACTCCTTAATCTTCCTACAATAAGCATCAAGGACGATGACCTTGCTAGTATAATGTATCACAAGACGAGATGATAAAATATAATCAATAGAACAATCACATCGTCAAAATAACAGATAGCATGCATGTTGCACACTGACTATACTCATTGTTCAATCATAAAGAAGATAAAGCACCAAATTAGCCAAACGGCCACCATGTCAACGAGGACTAACAATGTCACATAATTGTATGATACAAAACTAACTAATGTTAGACAGGAGCTGGATACTGCTTGGCTTGCTGTCTCACTCGTTTCTTGTACTCAGCACCATCCTGCAAAAGCAAGGTCACACATATAGTAACGACTCGTTAAAATCAAAATCAAAATGTCTAACTTAATTTTTTTCCTGAAAAAGTTCAATGAAGTACACATCAAGCTTGAGTACGTAGTTACCTGCATGTATAGCTGATAGCCTTCTGTTTGTGCTGGATCGCTGGGGTTTGGCTGATCGAGCAAATCTTGGATGCCCACCAAAATTTGTTTAACTGTAATGGCAGGCCTCCACCCCTAAACAAGAATATAACCAACGGAATAATCATAAGCCGATATACCTATTGACAATACTAACAAAAATAACAACGACAAGAACTTACACTGTCTTCATTGAGGATAGACAAACATATTGTTCCCGATGGATAGACATTAGGATGAAAGAAACCTTGAGGAAACTTGCACTTGGGTGGTTTGCTAGGAAAGTCTTCGCTGAAGTACATTGTTATTGGATAGAAGCCGCCTTCCCAGTCAGTCTGTACCATAACAGTTACAATATCATATCACTATTGCTGACAAATATTAGAGGAAAGAACTGAGGGAAGGGGAAAACAGAGTTTCAACACCGTAAAGACTTGCAGAAGCCAGAATATGTTTCACATTAAACCGTAAATGTAACAAAACTTTCCAAAAGTGTGCAACACTTATTAGAGCATTCGTTCAGAAACTCAAAGCATCTCAACAAAACATCTTTTCGCATGAAATGTGGAAAGAATGTCTGATGATTGTTTACGCAATTAACCTATTTCAACAAAACATCCTTTCATTTATACACAATTAATATACACAAAAGCAATCAAAGTTCACATCTTATGGTACTTTGAGAAAATAGAGTTTTACATCCTCGCGAAGATCATATTTTTCTTACTCCGTATACTAAATCCAGGGAGTCATGCACATACTTACCTTACAACGCTGTAAGGTTATAACTTTTTTTCGAGAAATTTGCACCAAATCACTGAATATACATATGTTATATACACTTTTATCAATTATGAAAATTCATCGTAAATCGACAAGTTTCACTATGGCTACCAACCTACCTCAAACCTACTCTATCTAAAAGTACTAGGGGTGGCAACTAGGGGGGTTGAGTCAAATTTGGGCAGGTCATGATGGGTTAAGACAACAATTGAGTCAAAACGCAACTCAACCCAAATTTGTTCGGATCAAAACGAGTTAGCTAATGTGTTATATAACAAGTCAAGACCCTACCCAACCCAAATTTTTACTAAGCTTAATTATTTTATTTGTTCTTTTAAATTACTTTTTTTTTATGATAAGGGAAACCTGCAACCGCTACCCTTTGGGTGCGCACATGGTAAAATCCCGCTCCTATGAGAGGTAACCCGCACTAAACAAGATTGGTGCGACAAGCTCGACCCAGAAGGCGAACTCCTTGCTTTCCCTCGCAAGGAGTTTCGAACTTGAGACCTCCAATATTGAAAGTCTCAAACTCAAACGACTGAGCCACCCCGAAGGGTTCTTTTAAATTACTTTAGTATCGAATAATTTTTTAAAATTTATTATGACTATATATATATATATATAACATATCAAATCGAAGAAATTTTTTTAATCTAAAATTACCTTGACAAAAATTTCTTCCGAATTCAATTCGACTTACATATCAACCCAACCTTTAATGGGTTAAGGTAATGAATGAGCAAATCAATAACCCGTCCAAACAAGTTAAGCGGATTGAGTTTGATTTTGACACCTCTTACTTACTTACAACACAGACAATGTGAGCGACCTCACACAAACAAACACTCTTTTATTAATTGTCATGATCAATTCGTATGTATATACATATTCTATCTTCCCCAATTTCACTACTGCTAAACCATCCATACAAAAATTACTCACCTTAGCTTTTCCAGGGATAGAACAGTGCCAAACCATCAAATTAACAGACCCATCTGCACCAGTTTCCGGCCTAGCCACAAAACCCTAAAAAATAAACGGAGAAGATAACCCATCGAACCATCAAATTAACAGACCTTTAAAATCCATTAATGTGCAAACAAAAAAGTACTTTTAGCAACAAAAAAAAATTATCGAAAAATACATGTGGATGATTCTTCCGCCATGATTTGCGTTCCTCAGTGAGACGACCACGTGCGATTCCGTCAGCCATTTTTGCCCCCTTTTTTTTTGCTTTCTATGAAAATTTTGAATGATTGAAAAGAGGAAAATAAAAGGGTTTTTAAGTTTGTAATTTTAGGATTATGATGTAATCTTAGTTGGATTTGAATTTTGATAGTCCAAATATTAATTCAAATATTTATTCATAAAAAAATAAAATAAAAACTTATTCATCCTCGATTTATGTCAAATTAATTCAATTTATTTTGATGATGTGATTTACGAAAACATTAATTTACTGTCAAGTGAATTCAATTTATTATGAATATATAATTTGATAAAATAAATATATTTATTAAGAGATATCTCCATATTTAGCTTTATCTTTTTTAGGAAATTAAATTACTTTTTAAAAAAGTAAAATAATCTTGTTTATGTAGAGAAAAGAAATTTTACAAGTGACATTTTACATATATTATGTTCTTCATACCCCTCCTCCACTTCCCGTAGCCCCATACCTACGACACCATGCCTTCACTACTCAACCTCTACCTCTCATAATATTTATTCAGAGTATATAAAATTAATTTTAATTCAACTTCTTTTTTCATACATATCGAACACACACATAAAACAAGTCAATTCATTTATCTTTTTAAAATCATTTTCATGAAAAATATTACTCTTTAGATCGAACACATTTTTACTGTCATATATTGTTCTAGGCAATTCAGTAGATAGCATTTGTTGATATTGGTGCTTTTTCATGATTATGCATCATTAATATGATTGCAAAACCTCATTTTCATATTAGTTAATCACTTTTTTTTTATACAACGAATTTAACTATGTGCATACGTGCAAAGGGCAAGATAGGGGGAAGAGTTCACTATAAAAATAACATATTGCTCTCGTTAAAAATATTTTTAAAATTGTTTTTTCATAAATAAATTGCTAATTTTATTTAGGTCCATTATTTTTTTCTCAATGGACTGACAAATCCAACGTGATAAATGGGCCAAAAAATAATTTTGGATTGTTTCACTTTTAATTTTAGATGAATGGGACACATATCTCATGTTTACAAGTTGCTTGGTTCAAAGGACAACATCGATATTTTGAAATTATGTTTTATATATTTTTTCATCATTTCAATCTGTTTGTCCTATTTTCAAATGTGTATTTCACTTATGTTACGAAGTATTTAAGTTCTTAAGTAGATTCTAATGTTGCAATCCTGAATCGTTTGGTAGATGAATAAAAAATAAGTTATACATATATTACTTTTTATATAAGATACAACGTTTGATTAGATAAGAAATAAGTTCTTCATAGTATAATATTGATATGACGTTTGGTTAGTTGACAATTTTGAAACTATTATGACTAATACATACTCCAATAATATATAGATTCATTCATAACTAATTCTTACATTATTAATACTTGCATAACTCTAACCAGCTAACAAATATTTCAGGTTGTTGTTGGGCATTCTCTGTCGTAGCATAATGCTTGCATAATTCTAACCAGCTACCAAATGAACCAGGTTGTTGTTGGACATTCTCTGTCGTAGCTTCATTCATAACTAATACTTGCATAACTCTAACCAGCTACCAAATGAATCAGGTTGTTGTTGGGCATTCTCTGTCGTTGATTGAATCAATAAACGCAATAGCAACTGGGGATTCGATATTATCTGAGCAAGAGTTGGTGGATTGTGATACATCGCTCAATAATGGATGTTATGGCGGAGATATGAACAACGCCTTTAGATTTGTGATTAAGAATAGAGGAATTGATAGTGAAGAAGACTACCCTTACAAAGAAACCGAAGGCACTAGAGTCAGTATAACATTTCGATTTTAACTTTTCACTCTCGAAATGAACTAAATATATAGCAGTGTTAACACATTTTGCATTTAAATATATAGCAGTGTTAACACATTTTGAAATGCAGAAAAATGCCAAGGTTGTTAAAATAGATAGCTATGAAAATGTTCCTCAAAATAATGAAAAAGGCACTACAAAAAGCTGTTGCAAATCCACCTGTCAGCATTGCTATTGAATCTAGTAGCAGAGATTTCCAGCACTACATATGGGTAATGTTTTTTCCTTTAATTTAGATCAAAGATCGTTAAATCTGTATTACTAAGATACTTACAATAACAATTTTTTGAAACTTCGTAAACAACAAAGTTTAAAAATATATTTTCTAAACTAGAAAGTTAAAACCAGTAATAATCTGCAACAAAACAGAAACAATATTGAGAATAAGGAAATCGAGGCTACTGAATGCACAAATTACATTATTTCCCTCCTCTTAGGATAGGACGACCTTCTCAGTGAACCACTCAAAGGTAGTAAATTTGTTTATGCAAAATAGCGTGAGATGTGTTTATTATATCTTATCAGAAACGTCATAACCCTTTTGAAAAATTCAAATGTCAATAATCTTATAGAAAAGTCGTAATTTTTTATAAAAGTCAAAACTCTTCAGAAAAGTTATAACATGAAATACATTCTTGCAAAACGAATCTACAGAGCAGGGGAATACAGAGGATGTTAAAATTATGCACTTGGTGTCAACTTTCAACAATATTAGTAACAAAAGGACTATCTTTTGGTGTAGTTTTGTGTTTTTCGTAAACATGTGATTCTACTATTAGACTAGTAAAACGAATTCAATAATTCTGCAAAACTCGTGTATTTGCTAAATGTGTTTTTCTATTAATCTATTTATGAATTGGAGTATAATAGAAGAGTTGAAAACAATCTTAAACTTGACGCGAATTATTGACAATCTTAAAAATACCTATCTATCTGACTAACGAAACTTAAATAACACTTCGATCAGCTCAAATTTGTCATATGATATAGCAAATGGTTTCAAAATCTTCGTATGTTTTACAACTTTGTTAGTTTTCAATAGGTATTTGTATTTTCTTGTGATATCTATTCTGATGATTAAACATGCATTACTCAGTTATTAAGCTCACACTAGTCAATCATTTCTATTTAGTCTGATTTCATAACATCTGATTTTATATTATGATTTCGTATCGTATATTTAAACAACTTTTTGTTAAATTTATTGTCGAGTATGAATATAATTGTGGTCAACATCCCATCCACAACTAGGCCCATTCCCAAAAGAATTAAGTATACAGTGGTTCATGACTCCATGTTTTGAATTTAATAAGAATTACAAGTGGAGCTTTAAATTATGTGTTTGGTATGGAAAAAATATATAATTAAATTCATAATCTATTGATTTGAGATTTTTTAAAAAAAAGCTCGGAACAATGAAATGTTTTTTCTAGTAAAAATAGAATAATAAACTCCTTTTAAGTCATATAATTCGATTCAACTATATTGTAATAATAAGTTACATGTGATATTTCACATAATCAGATATAATACGATCGATACCAAGCATGTAGAATTATATACAAATTTCTACATGTCGAATGATAATCTATTTAAATTATGACTATATAGTAAATAATTTAATATTATAAATTTATTTAATCATGTAATTTTTTCTATTCATTAACCGATCACATGTAACATGTTTTATTATTTAATTTTCCTTTTTTTTTCCATACCAACTAAGCAAGCACACCTTTAATGGGCCCCATTTTCACATGTTACACCTCAATAAAGTGAGACTAGTTTGAATTTTACTTAGAGTAGTAGGTAAATTATACTAATAGCTTTGCATGTTGTTTTTTTTTTTTCAAAAATACTTTTGTTACTTATATAGGTCATTCATTTTAAATCTCACTTATAAAATTAAATAAAGAAATTTATTTTACTAAACATATATTTATATCATATATATTAATTTTATATACATTTTTAAAATAATTATGTACCTTATTATTAATTAAGAATTTTCTGTCACATATTAAAGAATATATACCTATGTACACGTATTTCTACTATCCAATACACTAACTGAGAGAGGCGAGTGATATAATCATGTATCCCAGATACATGTGAATCACCCTAAATACACACTATATACATGTTTATATATATATAAGAGAGTGGCGAGCGAGATTTATTATGTATATTAGATACATACGAGTATAAATGGATATTGTGTTTCTAGAACAAACTACAAGTAATATTAATCTCATACATCTCGATATATATGTTTCTGGATGTGGACATACAAAATCTGATAAAATTTGCAATATTATAAGCTATCAGATATCTAAATAATTAACTTTTAAACTAATAAAATTTCCGTAAATTTTCGAAATTATATTGATGTTGTAGCAACTAGATGATAAAGGACAAGGAATCCCATGCTCCATACTCTATAATTCCAAAAGATGAGGAAATGGGCATCAAAGATGAGAAGTAGAGACTTTTCAACACAAAATCATCAAATCCAAGCCCAAAGATAAGTGCATTGATAGACTGACACATTCAAATAAATTGGTTTGGACTGTTTAACTTTAGATTTGGATGAATGGGATTCACATGCCATGTTTACAATTTGTTAGGGGTTGCTTTGTTCACATGGATAGATTTTTTAAAACTAAATTACACTTCTTTTCGTTTTAATTTATTTATCTAATTTTTCTGTAGCTTTTCAAAAAAAATATCTTTTTTCGATGTGAAAAAGATAGAAAACATAGTAGGAAATCAATTTCTATCACTATTCATCCTCTAGTGGTCATTAATTCTTTTGATCACTTTCGTGTACCCATTAGATCGATGGAAGCCCTTTTGGGGGTTTCTTAGGGATTGATTCGTTACGCAAGTAACGGAGACGGAAGTCTCATTGTTTATAGTGTTATTGTACTATTGGATAATAGTAGCGTATACAAAAAAAAAAATATTTTCTTCTTTATTTGTAAGTGACAACAAGTATTATTTCATTGGTGCTTATTTTATTTTTTTCTACGAGAAGTCATCTTTCCATATTTGGATGAATTAAATCGACATCTATTTTATGATTTTCCTTGATTAAAGCCAACGAAGGGCCAAAGCATAACATGTCTAGTCATCATCAAATCAAGAGGCATGATCTACTCAGCAAACTTACAAATTGGACCGCAATTTAGTTATTGAAAATCACCATATGAATTTATTTATCCAATTAACAAGCGCTTTGTTTTAGTCTTATTTTGTCCCAATTTATACTATAATCTCATAATTAACTTAATTCGTGAACTAAACAACCCTCTTATTACTTAACATACTTTATCAAAAAAAGTGTTATCTTAAACATTCAAGATAATATTACACACTTATTTTTCATCTTCATAGTAGGGCTGTGTATCGGTCGTTTCAGTTCGGTTTTGAAGTTTATCAGGTTGACTTATTGGTTATCGGTTTGTAGAGATGCTAAACCGTTATAGAACCATTAAGATATTGGCTTATCGGTTATTGATTTATCGGTTTTTTATCGTTATCGGTTCGATTATCGGTTTAACCGTTAAGATTTGACACAAAAGAAAAACATCAAAAATTACTTAGAAACAAGGTGATAAACCAAATAAACTATGCACTTGAGTTCACAAGTTACATCTTGCTCAAGCAAACACTTTTATATTGTAGAATAACCAAGTGTTTGATACAACCAAAAATAAAAGTAGAAAATTATACTCTAAGTCGAGAACTTTATATACAAAATGATATAAATATAATTATTTAATTTACTATCGGGTTATCGATTAACCCGTTGAGAAAAACTTCAAACCGTTAAAAACCGATAACCCGACAACAAAAAACATCAAAACCGTTATTAAAACCAATAAATCAATAACCCAATAACCCAATACTATAAACCAATAGCTTTTTTATCGATTCGGCTTATCGGTTTTGATTCGATTTTGAACAACCCTACTTCATAGTGATGTTTAATTTCAAAGAGAAATTTAATTACTATTGACTTATCTTAGTAAATTATATATTATATTTATTAATTTCTAATAAACTTACATTTATTTTGAATATTTTTTTGTGAAACTTATCTACCCAAAGACAATAATTTTGAATATATGATGAGAAATTTATTTACGTGGACCTTTTACACCCAAATATAGATAAGTTGCTATGTCTAAGCAATCAAACGGTAGGTGGTCTATATTTTGCTTCATTGAATACAAGACATACTTAGGATTTATCGATTAAATTATTTTAAAATTATAATTTTGATCGAATCTATATTGAAGTCCTATCAAATTAAAATATTTTTTAATAAAAATAATATTATATTTAAAAAAAATTGTTCTCAAGATCTTTTAATTAACAATAAATAAATATTTATTATTTTACAACACACTTTTATTTTAAAATTAAATTTGATTATTAATAATACGGTAATTTTTATGAAAGATATAAGTTGAAGTAACATAAAACAGATGGAATTAATGTTTAAATTATGGAATTAAATAACCCCTTTATATCATTGTCAAAATACAACCAAATTCATTAAATGGACCACACATGAATAGACATATGAAGTGAACTATTACTACTATATTGATTTTTATTTTTTTTGCTAATTATAATCCTTACTTAACTTTCTCTTTTTTCTTCACCTCCACTTTTAATTTACAACTGTTTTTATTTAGGAAAACGGAGAAATACATCTTTAAACTATCGTAAATATTATATAAATATCTTTCGTTATATTTTAGAGATATAACTAAAGTATAATACTATTTATACTAATAGACAAACACGTGTCACAATCTTATCCGTCGTCCAACATTTATCAATGGATAAAATAGCATCATGTGTCCCTATTTAGTCTTTCGTTAGTGAATGACATAAATGTTCTAGTTTTTGAACGACAGGGACACCGATATTTCAAAAGTATGACGAAGGGTATCTGCATACCATTTACGATCGTCCGAAGTATATTCGTCCTTTTCCCCTTTTTATATTCATAAAACAGTTCTAATTTATGTGATATTTTTGTTTTTTAAAGATTTAAATAATTTAAGTTTGATCGAGAATTTATGCATTAAATTTTTATTTTTTAAAAAATAAAATTTAAAGATTTATAAAGTACTATAAATCATAATAATTGATAATTTAAAATATTTTTAAAAATTATGAAAAACTTATCATAAAAAATAGACTTATTTTTATAGGACGAAGGGAGTAATAAATTTTCTAATTTGTTATTTGTCTTTTTCAAGATTAAGTTTATTTGGGAAGTAATTGAGTGCACGATTTAAGGACCTTTGAGGGAGTAGTAGAGGAAGATATTTCACATCACCTAATATCTAATATCAATATTTTGTTTTTTTTTTATTTTTATATTCGAAATATTATGTGTACGATATTTTTTTTATTTGAAATATCATCATATGTTTATAGAATCATACTGTAGATGTCAGTTGTTCATTTTTTTCATTGGAATAAAAGTGATTTCAACTAGAAAAAAGTAAATATTGTTGAGGTGTATTTCATAAATATTTGATGATAGACTGTTCAAACAAGAAATTCATATACGTAAATTATCTCAACTTTTTTAGTTCCATATCTTAATTATTCTTGTTTGAACTAATTATCATTAAATATTTATTAAAAATATTGTCTTTCAAAATTTAACGATAACATATAAATTAAATTGAAGGGATAATTAAAAAAGATGCGTGTGTCTTAGGACAGTTCAGTCATAATTCTTGCAAATAGTTTTTGAGAAAATTTAGTCAAAGTGATAGAATTTGTCATGTTTTGACAAAAAAAATTGGGGAAATAAAAAAACAAGACCCCAAAATCTGAAAAAAAAAATGGTCTTGGGGCCAAATAATAGTTTCTCAATTCTTTTAAAATTTTATAACTTAACCCTAGATATTTATATTTTAATAAAATAAATAAATCATCATTTATGATTTCAACTATAATTCTATCTACCTTACTACTCATTAAACGCATTCTCATTTAAAAGATTATTTGTATAATATGAAAATATCATAGTAAGAAATAATCAGTAATATACTATCAATTATTATTTATCTTTTTGCATCAATATTTGTCTTTGTAACTAATAAATATAATAGATGATAATCATATTATGATTATTAGTTTTTTTCTTCAAAATATCGTATTATAATTTTTAAATAATATATTACATAGTTCAGTATTAAAATTATGTCAAACTTCTGAATATATGAAATAGTTTTTAAAATTATATATATATAAATTATGTTTCATTCTTTTTCAAAAATTATGACCAAAACATGTATTGGAACTTCACCAATTTTTTTTTTTTTCAAAAATACTTTAATTTTTTTTATATATGATCAAACGCTAACTTAAGTCTAAAGATCAATTAATTTAACTTTTCCTCAATAGTGTAAATTTTACGACAAAACTTAAAATTTAAATAAATAAATAAAAGTAAGTGGTCATAGAACATGGCCAGATACATCGCTTGATATCTTCCTCTATTTTAAAATTTAAATCTAATACTATTATTATTTTTGAAAGTCACAAAATATATTAATAAAAACTAGTGAAAAAGTATTCGTTTAGAGTTTGAAACTTATAAATTTCAAATTTCAAAATAATAATACAAAATTAGTGGTAGTCTAATTTATAATTTACTTATATATATATATATATATATATATATATATATATATATATATTAAGTTATTAAATTTTATTGAATATATACTTTCTTCTAAAAAAATTTAAATTTAATTGAATCTGTACGTCACCTTCTAGTTTTATATAATTTATTGTGATATAAGTTAACCAATCACAGTCGATGCCGTATATATCTAGCTATATTAGTATTAATATATAGTTCTTGTAACCTCTTTGAATATTCTTGATATCTTATAATAATATATATAATATATAATATATAATTGATAAGCATTATTGGTGTTAAATAAGTTGATATTTTTGTTTCTTTGTTATTTACATCCATGACTTTGTGACTTGGTGTCTGGATTTATTTATTTATTTATTTGTATTTTTTAAGAAGAAAAGTAGCAATCAAATAACATTATCACAAAGACAATGAAACACAAGTTGTTCTTAGATCAATATTCATGTTAGCCTCTGGCAACTACATATTGGCATCAATATATAATAATAATAATAATATTTATTTTAATAATAATAATAATTATATATTCAGTGAGTTTTATGATAGAAAGATTCAAAAACTAACTATATTTTTAGTTTTTGATGAGAGAAAAATAATTACTAAACAGGGATATATATTTTAAAAATCAACGTTATAATTTTTATCGTGATATTTTGATCAATTTAAATATTTCATTCAAAGTACATTTATTTCGTCATCTCTTTATTTTTA
Organism: Solanum lycopersicoides; assembly: GCA_022817965.1. NCBI lineage: Eukaryota > Viridiplantae > Streptophyta > Magnoliopsida > Solanales > Solanaceae > Solanum > Solanum lycopersicoides. The sequence continues at coordinate 95,081,054 of CM040629.1, read as the reverse complement.
TTGAAATTTGACTACTAATCTTTCATGATGTGACATTTTCTTTTTGTTATTATGTTTTGCTTTTTTCTGTTGGTACATATAAAGTTTTAACAAAAAATATAAGTGGATTTTAATTTATCAAAGATGATTTTTTAAAATAAGAAAAAATTATGCTTATATCAAACACAATCTCTTCTCAATTTAGCTCACATATCTACTTATATTTCGAATATAATAACAACATACTCAATATATTCTTACTGAATAAGTCAATATACATATTCTTACTTATATCGAGGACATGAAGGTAGAAATAGAAGAGGACAATTACAAAATGAAAATCTCGAAATCAAACTCTTCTTAAGACGATTAAAATGAGAATTGAACTCTATCTAAGATAATCAAACAAAGGACGTTGATTTTATGAAAAAAATTAAATTATAGTAGGAAAAATTAAGCTATGGGTCCTACCAACAAGGCCCAATCAGTCTTTTCTTATCCAATCAACGTGGCCTACTTTGATACCTTGCAATAGTAGATAAGAATTTATTTTAAAAAATCTACATTGGACAAATATTAGAATCTCAACTTCCATATTTAATTATCACATTTATAAAAGTTTTTTATTTATTATTCCTCATATATAAAAAGAGAAAATTATATATTTTTTAAAAAGTATTTTTGGGTTCCAACTACCTAAAGCTTCACTTTCCAAGATATTATAATTGCATTTTGTATATAAAGAGTAAATTATTCGGATAAATTATTTACTTTTTTTTCCCTAGTTTATACTATATAGTTATAATTCAAAATAAATCATATGTATTTGTATATGTAAAACATTTTATTATGAATAAAAATATCATTTAAAGTTAAATAATTGAACATAAAAATATGTTAAATATAACCTTTCAGCCTCGCCACCTACCACTAATTAGTGTCTTTTGAGGGTTCTTTTATTAATCATTTCTCTCTCTATTATATATATATATATATATATATATATATATATATATATATATGTTCATGTAAATATCAATTTTATTTTTATTATTAAATATTTTTATACAATTTTAATTGTCTATTTTAAATTTGCATGTCCTTAAAAAAATAACGATTAATATAAATATTTTACTCATAATATTCATATAAATTAATGTACAATCTCAATTTTTGAAGAAAATAATAATTAATGTTTAGGATAAAATTTGAATTTTTATTTATTTTTTAAAAAAAGTTATGCTAAAATGACAAGTTTAAAAGTATATTTAAATATGTAGTTGACAATGAATGAAGGAAATACTAATTATATTCTACTCATTTTCTAACTAGTGAGATAATTTGTAATAATTAAGAGTAATTGTAATGCAAAATTATCATTTTACTTATTACTTCTTAAATGATGTGTTAAGTTAAATATAAGCTAGTAAACAATATAAGCTAGTAAACATGAAATGAAATATTAAGTACTATATATATCTCTTGGTTGAATAAGGTTTTCATCCGTTGGAGTTTGGTTAAATCTGAATTCATGATAAAAATAAATATAATATACCTGCCAACATGGTTTGTGCTGCGGGACTTGGGAATGCTTCACCTTTAATTAGAGTTCTCGGATTCGAGCTCTAGATATGGAGAAAATTAGCGTTACTCCAAATGGGCATTACAAAGCGCGATCCGAATTTAATCGAAACTTCAATGTAGACTTCAAACACCGAGTGGAAAAACCAAAAAATAAAATAATATACCTACATTTTTATATTTCCAAAAATACCCCTTCACTTTCCCTTTATAACACTCTACCTTCTCTACATTTTCCCCAATCCCCTTCTTCCCCAACAATACAGGGAAAAGAAAAAATATCAACCAATCATGGCAGCTCACAGCTCAACTCTCACCATATCCATACTTCTCATGCTCATCTTCTCCACTTTATCCTCTGCTTCCGATATGTCAATTATTAGCTACGACGAGACTCATATTCACCGTCGTACCGACGATGAAGTCTCGGCGTTGTACGAGTCCTGGCTAATCGACCACGGAAAATCGTACAACGCCTTAGGAGAAAAGGATAAGAGATTTCAGATCTTCAAGGATAACTTGAAATATATAGACGAACAGAACTCTGTTCCGAATCAGAGTTATAAGCTCGGATTGACGAAATTCGCCGATCTGACAAATGAGGAGTACAGGTCGATTTACTTGGGTACGAAGAGTTCCGGTGACCGGAAAAAGTTGTCGAAGAACAAAAGTGATCGGTATCTTCCTAAAGTTGGGGATAGCTTGCCGGAATCAGTTGACTGGAGAGAAAAAGGTGTGCTTGTTGGTGTGAAGGATCAAGGAAGCTGTGGTAAGTTAATTTTGCTATTACTATTTGGTTATAGATCTAAATTTATCAAATATCGTATCGAAGCATATAATATATAGTACTTATACGATAATAATATATTCAGTTTGATTTTACAAGAGAGGTATAAAATCTTAACAGATATACTTGAATTTGAACTTGAAAACTCGAGATAAATTTTGAACCTTTTTGATCAATAAGTCAAACTCATAATTTTCTTTTTTTGTCTAAATCTGTTTTTGATATATAGAGTGTTTAGAGTATATATAAACCTTAGTCACATTTTAAGAGGTAAAAAAATTGTTTGTGATAGATAATAGATGTTTGCTCAAGAAAGAACATATATCAAACCCGATCGAAAAAGAAATAATAGAAATAAAAAAACTATATATGATTGATGTTTGAACCCTTCGGAACGGCCCAGTGGTTTGAGCTTGAGACTTCTATGTTGGAGGTCTCAAGTTCAGAACCTCTTGCCAGCGAAAGCAAAGGTTCGCCTTCTGGGTCGAGCTCGTCGCACCAGGTTTGCCTAGTGCGGGTTACCTTTCCTATGTGATTTGCGAATTATTGCATAGGAACGGAACTATGTGCACCGAAAGGGTAGCAGCTACGGATTTCCTTTGTTATAAAAAATATATGATAGATGTTTGCTTAAAAGAGAACATACCAAATAAATCCACAAAGAAATAATAGAAGTGAAGAAATTATGACAAATATTATAAAAAAAATGATAAAATATTTGGAAAAGAAACATTAGCTACAATAAAATTATTTGATAATTGAACAATTGTTGAAATGCAAGAGATTATAACATCGTAATAGAAATCGAAGGACAAGATATGAAAAATATAATACAACTACATGTATTATGGAAAATAAACAACACTTCACTTTACTATTAATAAATCATCGATCTTTACCAACATGAGTTGTGGTGCATTAATAAAACTGTTTGATTCTTAATTAGAAATCTCGGTTTGAGCCCAGAAATAAAGAAAATCCCATTGGACCCTAGAATGCGCAATTTAAATTTAGCCGAATCTCCAAATCTTATTGGGATCACCCCCAAATGGATCATAATACGAGTGATGCGAATTTAATTGAAGCTTCAATATGGATCCAAACACTGAATGAGAAAAAGAAATCATCTACTTTTACTCTACTTATTTAACTTGTTCAAATAATTAGCATAACAATAATTTACAAGAAGTTAAATCAAATAAACAAATTAAAGTATTAGAATATGTTATTTTGTTCTCAAAAAAGTTTCCTAATTTTTTTCCGTGTCAAAAATGTATACAACCGATAATTATGGTGAAAAACTTTAACAATCGGAACTTGATAATTATGGAAAAGCTCAATGATTGATGTTTATAGAATATAATATATGCTATACTTAATTTGCAAATGGATATAAACTTTACATGAAATGACCCAATAATGTCACTTTCATCCTTTTTACAAATATTACCATATAATATGACATTGATGTGCATTTTAATATTATAAAAATAGCAACAAAAAAACAAGGGAGCAAACATCGATTTCAAATGTTATTCTTTTGACAAAACTAATTTGTTTCTTTTGGCATCTTGAAGCTTTTTGACTAGTTTAAAATATGTTTTAAAATTCTATTATGCCTCCAACATGTTTTGATTTTAGTAGATGCTTCCTCCTACTTAAAATACTTTTCGAATTTATTAAAAATACTATACAATAATGAAAAATTACGTACTTACACAATTTAAGATGACATAATCTCTAAAAATTCCTTTTATTTGAATTAATTATAAATGTTCCCTGTTTTTCATTTTTCTTAATATCCAGATATATCAGTCTTCCTCTATCAGATACATTACCAACTTTATTGGTATATAATGTATGTGGTACAAATGTTATTTTTGATATATAATCTCAATTATTTCAAATTTAAATCAGTATTAACCTGGTTTATAGTTATGTACCGGGCGATGAGCAATGTATTTGCGAGTTATGACTCTAACCGGCTACCAAATGATCCATGTGAATTGTGATATAACAATTTTACTGCTAAACTACAACTAAATTATGTGCCCCAACCATACAAGAAATGGCTAAACATTTGTATAGTTCTATTCAATAGATTCGTTGTATGGCTGAATATTTTTGTTCTAATGAACCAGGGAGTTGTTGGGCGTTCTCTGCCGTTGCTGCCATGGAATCAATAAACGCGATAGTAACTGGGAATTTGATATCACTATCAGAGCAAGAGTTGGTGGATTGTGATAAGTCGTACAATGAAGGTTGCGATGGTGGTCTTATGGACTACGCCTTTGAATTCGTCATTAAGAATGGAGGAATCGACACTGAAGAAGACTACCCTTACAAAGAACGCAATGGCGTATGTGATCAATATAGGGTCAGTACAACATTCTTGATTTCAATCACACTCTTATCAAAATACCAGGGTTAAAGATTAGACTAATAAGTGGCAACACATTTTGTTTGTGATGCAGAAAAATGCCAAGGTTGTTAAAATAGATAGCTATGAAGATGTTCCTGTTAATAACGAAAAGGCGTTGCAAAAGGCTGTTGCACATCAACCTGTGAGCATTGCACTTGAAGCTGGTGGCAGAGACTTCCAGCACTACAAATCTGTAATGTTTCTATTCTCGTATTGCCCTATCTTTTTTTCAATACCGAATGTCTTTCCAGACGTGTAGTTTTTTTTTCGACCAAAGATATATTACTTGACAGACTTCTAATTGTAGGTCGAAAACTATGATATAACAATGATCATATCCAATTAATTACTTGTAATTTCAGGGTATCTTTACTGGAAAATGTGGTACTGCAGTGGATCATGGTGTAGTTGTTGCTGGATATGGTACTGAGAATGGCATGGATTATTGGATCGTTAGGAACTCATGGGGAGCTAACTGGGGAGAGAACGGCTACCTCAGAGTCCAACGTAACGTTGCCAGCCCTAGTGGCTTGTGTGGTTTAGCCATAGAGCCATCATATCCAGTAAAGACAGGCCCAAATCCTCCTAAACCTGCTCCATCTCCTCCATCTCCGGTTAAGCCACCTACAGAATGTGATGAATATTCTCAATGCCCTGTCGGCACCACTTGCTGCTGTATCCTTCAGTTTCGTAGGTCTTGCTTATCTTGGGGATGCTGCCCACTTGAAGGAGCCACTTGCTGTGAAGACCACTACAGTTGCTGCCCACACGACTATCCTGTATGCAATGTTCGTCAAGGCACATGCTCAATGGTAAGTAATGACAACGTAAAGAAATTGGACCAGAGTTTTTCCTTGACTTACTCTATTGCTTTTGTTGATACAGAGCAAGGGCAACCCACTGGGAGTGAAGGCAATGAAGCGCATTCTTGCACAACCTATTGGAGCCTTCGGAAATGAAGGAAAGAAGAGCAGTTCTTGAATTCTACAAACACCAATACTGCGAGAATGAGGTGATAAAGCAGGGACAACAGAGGACGTGAATCGACACATTGATTAACAAACCTCATTTTTCTAGCAGAAAGGTGTAGAAACAGATAAAAGCATTATCAAGATTACAAGATGTTGATTAATGATTTGTATATATTGGATTATTGTTCTACTTTGTCCTAATTATTCAGTACATAGTCCTTGTTTCTTATTATGAAAGACTCCCAAGTAATGCTTTTTATTCTTCCATTTGTACTTGGTTTCAACAATAATAACAAAAAAAAAGATTCTGTACCTTTCATTTACCTCTCTTGTTTTGTCCCACCATGTTTATGTATTTATGCAATCTTGCTTACTAGTTTGAAATTGAAAAAATAAATTTCACGCAAATTGCACATTGAGCTTTTGATATAGGTGTTTCGAGCTTATTCATCTACTAAGAATTATGGTGCAGCTGAATTCTAAGATTTCGTAGTCTAGTCTAAAATAGGAAATAACATCAAGTTTACGAGCCTATTCAGGGTGAATTTCCATAATACTAAAGCAAACCAACGATCCACGCACGATCTTAAGACTATCACTGCATCACAACTCACGTTCACGTTTGTGCAATGGTGACAACCTATGTCATTTAGCCTATGTAGCCCTCTAACTGTTACCTTATGAAATTCAAATTTAGTTAATTTTTCAATAAATTTTAAGAATTTTCTTATTCCTTTTGTTATTACAAAAAAAAAATAATATGGTCAATGATGCGACACACGTTGTAACTATTATGTTCTATCATTTTAATATTTATATGAAAGAACTTTAAATCTAAATAACGATACCGACCACTAAATTCAATAGTTACTCTTAATTTGTAAAGGGAAAGAATTGTCATTCTTAAACAATCGCAGAGCAACAGCAAATTTCTCATATAACAAACATAAAAATCATATTTATATTTATAGCAATAGTTTGTATAATTGCGCTTCATAGAATTTTTTTAATGTATATTTCGCTATTCATATACAAAAGAAAGCAGTTGTATATAAACTGTTTCTGTTTCGATATACATATACAGAAGATCAATTGTATAATCTATGTTTGTACAAAACGAGAAAGAGAGAAAACAAAAGAAAATTGAGCAGAGGAATATTTGTATTGTATATTTATAAGTGTATATGACAAAGATATATGTATTTGCGTATGTACATACAATTTTCTCTCGCTTTATAGAAACATAAACACAATTTATACATTTTTTTGCTGTTTGTCTAAGCGAGAGAAGCGAGGGTGGCGAGCGAGATCTGGGAGAGGGAAACAAAAATATATGTATATATACAATTTTCTGTTGCTTTATACAAATACAAACAATTTTATACATTTGCGTTTGTATAAGAAGCGAGAGCGGTGAGCGAGATTCACCAGGAGAGTTGAAATAACAACTGTTTGTTATAGGGTACAATTGTGAGATTCACCAGGAGAGTTGAAATAACAACAGTTTGTTATGGGGTACTATTAAATCAAAACTATGATTATAACTTTAATTTAAATTAATAGTTTGTCATTATATATAATTTTCCCTAATTTATTTTACCCGACCCGTTTTAAAGTAAAAACTTTGACCCAATCTAAAACATCTTTACAGTGCAGCAAATCACTTGATCGCATCATCATCTATTCCTCTTCACAATAGTCAAATCATATATTTCGATGGTGAAAAATTTATTCAACCGATTTCAAAATTTTAATAACTTTTGGAAAAAATCAAAGTATTGATTACATGCATTACATGAAAGACGGGATGGCGACATCGATACAAAAATAAGACGACAAGATATATGTACACTCAAAATATAACAGAGATATACATACTATTTTTAAAAGTTTGGGAATATATTCAAAGGCGGATCTAGAATTTGGAGGTTGTGGGTCTCATACGTTATGTTTATCAAATCATCAAATATTAACCTATTTTTGGCCTTGTAAATAGCAACTTGGGACAAATTTATTTTGTTATTCATCTTTTCAGTATATGAGATAAATAAATTCAACAAAAAAATTATGATTTTGCACAAAGAATATTTTTTTTCATACTATTAGTATTTACATAAAATGAAAAAAATATATAATCCAATTTAAATTGCACTCGGCGAGTTTTCTTATTCCAAAAAAACTCAATAATGACATAATTATTTATATTTATAAATATTTCACGTTTTATGTAACAAACTGAATATAAAGAGCTCGCAAAATTTCACATACATAATTTCAATGACATAGACGAAGTATTGACTCATAATGACAATCTAAAAATGCCAAACAAAAATCAAATGTGATCTCAGAAAGATTTTTATGTTATCATTTATTGCAACATACATTTTATTTTATAAATTAAAACTTTCAAAAAGATTTAAATTATCGCAGTTTCGAAAATTTGGACGGAAGAATGGAGCTAGTAAGAACTAGTTGGAAGAAGAAAATATTACTCCCCCATCCTTAAAATTTATTTTCTAAAATAAATCTTAAATATTTGTGTGATTATATATAAATTATTTCATTAAGGTAAGATAATAATTTATAGTCTAAAATAAATCTTAACTATTTGTGTGATTATAAATTATTCCATTAAGGTAAAAATAATAATTTAAAACTTAGTTATTTTTAATAATAAAAAGATAACATTTTTGAAAATAGACTAAAATAAAAAATATGTCACATAAATACATAAATACATTCTTAAAATAGAAAAGGAAGAAAAAAAAATTAATAAAAATTACAACAAAAATGTTAGCAAATTTACGTCTAGATAACATTAAAATGTAATTTATGGGGCTACTAATAAGGAAATTAAAGATAACATTAAAATGTAATTTATGGGGCTACTAATAAGGAAATTAAAGATAACATTAAAATGTAATTTATGGGGCTACTAATAAGGAAATTAAATTTAACATAAAAATTGTGCCCCATCAGAATCGAACACGCGAACGCGATGTTGCGATTCAAAATATGACCTTTCACCACTGGCACCAAACATCTACTTGTTGTTGGGATGGCAAATTAATAAATATTGTCTATATTATATATATACACATAGATATACAAAGTTTTAATCGAGTTCGCTGGATATCGTGGCATCCTCTCCCTAATATATAGATCCGCCCATGAATATATTTGTCCTCCTTCCCTCACTAAAAATTGAAAGATTATCAAAACTCATATCATTTTAAATAAATAATTATTAAATTTATAATGAAAAACAATACATGGTTTTAATTAACTTTTTTTTCTCTGTGAATAATTGGCTCATGAGTACTTAAATTTTTACTAAAGAACACTATGTTTTATAGTATCATTGTATTTTTTTTTGAAGTGTCTTATTCTTTGTTATGTTATTACCCGATATATTATGTGAAATGTTTTGTTTTGATTAATATGTTGTTATATATCCAGAATATTACATTAGACAATTAAAAATTAAATAAGAAAGATATATAAAAAAGAATCAAACGTGTGATAAATCTTTGATAGTATTAACCAATTTTATTTGTCTTCATCTCATTAAAGAAATCTCCATCAATTAAAAAAAAGGAACTTATCGAAATTTCATTAGTCTAGAACAGTATCGGAATTAAAAAATTTCAAAATTTAAAGAAATAATTACACGAAGTAGTCGAAGGGGGTTTGACGTCTACAATATACACCTAAAATATTATTTTAACCATGTATAAATAATATAATTTTTTACCGAACCGAACCCCTTGGCAATAAGGTGGCTCCGCCACCGGTCTAGGAGTTAATTACTTAGATACACTTCAATTTGCAATATTACATATCTTATCAAATTTCGGTGCCTCTAGATACATGTATCTCGAATACACGAGGTCAAATGTAGGTGTAATTTGTTCTGAATACACTATCTCCAAGTGAATTCACATGTATCTGGAATACATAGTAAATCCTCCTCGCCTCTCTCTTCTCGCTTGCCACTTTTCCATGCATCTGGTATCACAGATACTTATAAATCACTCCAAATACATACAAATACATGTATTTTATGTGTATTTAGCGTGATTTACATGTATGCTTGACAAATAAAAAATTAAAAATTGCATTAGCATAGAGCAAAAATTTCCATATGTATCTCTGAATTAACCAAAAAAACAATAATTTAATTATTGTACAAAATAGTAAATCAGTTTAATTAAGGAATATTATAAATTGTTACTAATTGTTTTCTTCTAAATTATACTAATACTAATTTACATGCATTACAAGACCTTATTTTAGTTGACCTTTATGGCTTATGCAACCTAACAAAATAAAAATTCTTTGCTTGTCAACCGCATATAAGTTATGAATTATGATTTAACTTTATTGCACTAATATTGCAAATATCCTTTCTATCATAAGGTTTTTAAATGTAACTCATAATCTATCAAATTAATAGATCAAAAATAAGAAAAAAGTACTACGAATTTATAATTAAATATTTAATATCTTTTCATATTAATCAGAGATTTTCAATTAAAGTCTTCCAAAATAAAAATAAAAATAGTTTTAGAAGAATCATTCCAAAAAATAAAACGTATAATTCATGAATTGAAGTTTAATTTTATTCTAAATACATATATCAAACACCGAAAAATCTCCAAGAAAAGATATATCCACGAAATACGATTCCTATTCCAAAAAAAAAGTGCCAGCTTAGGAAAAGTCACGTACATTAAGAAATTACTACATACAATATGTTGTTTACTAAATCAATTTAACTATGTTTTATGAGAATCGAACACTATTAAGAAAAATAACATAAGAATAGGACGATTGTTTTTTATAAAGAAAACACTTATTTTGAAATGGACTAAATCAATTTAACTATGTTTTCTGAGAATCGAACACTATTAAAAAAAATAACATAAGAATAGGACGATTGTTTTTTATAAAGAAAATATTTATTTTGAAACGGACGAATAAAATAAAATATAATATAATTGTGGGAACCACAAATTGCCCCAACCTAGAAGGCTGCCAACTAACTATAATCTTCATTTACAATTCTTTCTTCTTGAAAATTGTACCTTTTAAGGATTAAATCCCAGAAATACCATATAGATTTGTTGAAAAAAAAAAAAAAAAGTTCAAATCATTATCTGATTTTTTGTATTAGGGCACAAACCAGAAGAGTTGTTGATTAGATCAAAAAAAAAATGGTGGAATTAAAGTTTCTTGGAATGGACTTTGGTTGTGCACTTGGATCTCTAAGTAATGGTCAATTCCCAGAAAAGAATTGTTTGCTCCCTTTAATTTCAAAGCTTCTTGGTTATGCAATTGTTGCTGCCTCCACCACTGTTAAACTTCCTCAGGTTATTTCCCTTAATCCATGTTAAAAATTGAGTCTTTTTATGTGTTGATTGAGTGTTGTTGAGATGGTTGTATTGAATTAGCTCAATTTTGGATCTAGTTAAGTAAAGGGTGTTTCTTAATTACTATTGGGTTTTCATTAAATATATAAATTTTTACTTTCATGTTATAGTCTTTTGGTTAAAAATACTAGGGAATTTCTTCCATCTGTCATAGCCGTGGTGGACAGAGTTATCTTGTACATGTTGCTGTGAGATGTAAACTATCACATGTAATTAGTTGAGGTACACATAAGTTGATCCTGACACAAGGGTTAACAAAAAAAAAAAGTCTTTATGTATTAGTTGAGTGTTGTTGTGATGGTATTATTGAGTTAGCTCAGTTTTGGATCCAGTTGAGTAATGGGTTTCTTAAATACTATGGGTTTTTAATTAGATATATAAATTTTTACTTTCATGTTATAGTCCTTTGGTTAAACTTTCTCAGGTAATTTCTTTGTTTAGCCCTGTAAAAATGGAGTCTTTATGTATTAATTGAGTGTGTTTGTTATAGTAGTATTGAATTAGCTCAAAAATCGGATCCAGTTAATTACTTGATTACTCTGGGTTGATAATCAAATACTCCATATGAAACTTTTACTTCCATGTTATAGTGAATTGGTTAGACTTCCAAAGGCTATTTTCGTTAATCCCGGTAAAGCTCGAGTCTTTATGTGTTAATTGAGTCCTATTGTTGTCAATTTGGGATCCAGTTAAGTTATTGGTATATCTTGAATATTTTCTGGATTGATGATCAAACATATAAACTTTTACTTTCATGTTATAGTGCATTGGTTAGACTTCCAAAGGCTATCTTTGCTAAGCCCGGTAAAGCTTGAGGCTTTTATGTGTTAATTAAGTCTTATTGAGGTGATAGTATTGTATTAGCTCAATTTTGGGATCCAAGTTAAGTAATGTGTGTTTATTTATCACTCTGTGTTTTAAACCAAATATTCTTCAATGTGTATTTCTATTTGTTGCTTCGTTTGTCTGTATCTTGCTATGTTGCTGTCATTTGTTCTTGCAATCCTGCGTCTACCCCCACAAAGGTAGGGGTAAGGTTTGTGTACATCTACCCTACCCAACCCCACTTATGGGATCACACTAGATGATGTTTTATAACCAAACATATTAACTTTTACTTTCATGTGATAGTGCTTTGGTTGAACTTCCTAAGGCTATTTTCCTTAAGCCCTTCAAAAGTCCAGTCTTTATGTATTATGAGTGTTGTGTGATGGCAGTGTTGAAATATCTCAATTTTTTATCCAGTTAAGTAATGTGTGTTTCTTAGTTACTCTGGGTTGATAACCAGATAGTTGATAAACTTTTATAGTCATGCTATAATCCGTTGATTAAACTTCCTTAGGTTATTTACCTTAAGCCTTTCAAGAATCTAATCATTTTAATTTTATTGAGTCCTATGATAGATTATTGAATGTGCTTAAATTCAAATCCAGAAAAGTTGTGGATGTTTCGTGAATGCTCCGTGTTATAACCCGTGTTTAAACTTTTACAGTCATGTACGTTGATCGTTCAATTCAATTGCATCTCTTAGCCTGTTCATCAAATTAATGAATCAACTACATCTCTATCTAGACAAATTTATGGATCTTCTGTATCGTTCGCTCTAAGTTCATCTCATTCCATTATTAGGTGATTTGTCTCTAGAATTGAAGATTCTATGACCCGTCCCTCATATCGTAAAAGTACTTCTCAGCCACCCCTTTTGCATTTCTAATTAGTCTGACATTTCTTTAATTGGTTTCTTTTTATGAATGTCTCTTTCTCTTTTTCTTTTTCTTTTTTGGTACTTTTGGGTGGGTGTCTGGCAAGAGAAGTTGTAGGTTGTCAATGGTTATCTTAATTTGTTTATGCCATTGACTATAACCCGTATCTTTTTTGGTGCTTTTGGGTGAGTTTTAGAAAATTTCTAGGTATACATAAACCGTAATTTGCCTTGTGTATGCATTTATTTGATTGATTCATTCGCTGTAGTGATGACATCTATTAGGATTTCGATTAGTTTCTTGATCTTAACTTCTTGCTAATGATTCACAGAAATATGTAATTGAACAAGTGCGTTCCTTATTGTTTCTGTTCCTCTTGCAGATACTTAAAATTTTGCAACACAAAAGTGTTAGAGGGCTTAGTGTTGTGGCCTTTGAACTCGAACTAATTGGTTATACCATTGCTTTGGCATATTGTCTTCACAAAGGGCTCCCGTTTTCAGCTTTTGGCGAGTACCTTTTTCTTTTGATCCAAGGTACATTTGACATTCCAATAATACATTAACTGGATTCTTTTTGTTCCTTTTGCTGTATCTTGAGAAAAGAAGGCTATGTAGCTTCTCAAACCTGCATCATTGAGCAGATGGTGGCATGGTGCATTAACTTCAAGCAGCTCTGCCAGAGGCTTTGGTTAATGCTTCTATTGCGATTTTCCATTCACGTATTTTCCGTTCATAGATATTCAAGTGAAGTGTCTAGGGAAAGGGAGCGATAAAAATTTCAGTCGGTGGCATTTTAAAATCTCATTTTCATACTTTCATGTGGCTGGATCAGTTTCTCTAATATCTTGTGCTTTTTTCTTGTTGCAGCTATAATTTTGGTTGCAATTATCTACTATTTTTCTCAACCTTTGGGAATGAAGACATGGATGAAAGGCTTATTGTATCCTAATTCCAACGTGTGCCATCTTTCATGATAGATATGTCCATGCACAAAAATATAATTGAGTCATTTATTTTAGAGAACTCGTGTTAATTGGTGTCATTCCTTCTATGAAATTAAAATCTGCAGTTTCTCCTTATTTGGCAAACAGATATTGTGCTGTAGCCCCTACTGTTTTGGCAGGTCAAATTGATCCCGTTCTTTTCGAGGCCTTATATGTAAGTTATAACCTTAAACTTTGATGTGTTTTCCGATATCTGTTTGTTTTGTGGGATAAAGTATTGCAAAAGATTTACATTTCTCTTCATTTTAGGGAGTCCAATTGAACATTTTACCATTGCTCATGCTTGTCTGAAAATTATGAGAAATTAGAGAAGTGATTGGGACTTAACAGAAGTAAATTTTAAGAATGATCGAAACAGTCTCTGGAATATTGATCTAGTAGTGCTGGTGGCTCTAAGGCAGACTAGTATAGCACAATGCGATCAAAATAGTCACCAGTAGAGAATAGTGAATAAACGAGAAATGTTCTAATATTGGATAGTATATCGAGTCAAGTGAATGTATTACACCACTTAACAAAAAATTGGCCATGACACTTTAGGTGGTATTAGAATCGTAAAGAATACGTGTATAGTTGAAAACATGATCATAGTTTAGGGGGATTTTATGCCTTTTTTCCATCCGATGGCTTCTAATATTGGATAGTATAGCGAGTCAATGGGTGAATATAGTCCTTTACACATTGAAATGAAGAAAATGACCCTCCAAAGATCGCTCGTGTTATTTCATACTCTTATCAGTAAAAGAAAAATCTCTTGTCAAAAGACATAAAACTAAAACAAATCTGTAAAGGCTACAACACCAAATGATTCTAATTTCTAACATATCTGATGTAACAGTCTTAACATTATATTTTTTCAGGCTTCCCAACATGCAATCTTTCTTTGTGCAAGGATTCCGCAGATATGGAAGAACTTTAAGGTACACATTTACGCCATGATGATTTTCATTTTCATGGTGCTGCGGGAATATTTTTGAAGTAACCTGGTTTATTTACTATGTTCTGAAATAATGAATTCATTTACCTGTTATGGCTGGTCATATGTATGAAATCAGTCGTCATTTATTTAATTTCTTCCCGAGATTGTTTTGCAGCTTCATCTATAATTTTCACTTGTTTTCCTTGTTTCCACTTTATTTTATACGTTTTTTCTATTGCCTTTATTTGAGCAGGGCAAAAGTACTGGTGAATTGAGCTTTTTGACCTTCTTTATGAACTTCGCCGGTTCCATGGGTAAGTTAACTCTGACTATTAACTTCAGCCAACGGATTTTCTGATACCGAAACAGAGTTCTCATATCATTTACCTTTATATGTTGCAGTTAGAGTTTTTACCAGCCTCCAGGAAAAAGCTCCCATGAGTGGTAAACTCTCTTACTTTGTTTGATCTGTACCTTTATATGATCTTTCAGACTCCTGAAAGTCGGAAGGATAGGTACCTTATTCGTTTTAAACTTATAAGCCGACACATTCTTTGTCCTAACCTAGTTTTGTCAAATGTGTGTATGATTAGAATACTTTCTGGTTTCGTGGGAGTTATGTTACCCTCAGTGTGACTGCTATCCAGTTTATTGTCTGCAGTTCTAGTTGAGTATGTGATTAGCTCATTTTTCCCAGTTAAAACATCTTTAAATTTTACGAGAACGATGGAGCGTTCCCTTTTTAGTTCCCTCGTACAGATATGGCTCATAGCATCCCCTCCTTCTTGGGCTTAGAAGCTAACTATTATCGTTTCACCATCTAGGATGTCGATTTTACCTACTACAAATAGCTATCATACCTAACTTGGACCCCAGCGTCAACGTTTCCATTCTTTATTGTTTGCCATCATTCAATTTCTTAGTAGGACTATCTATAAATGATTTTCATATTTGATAGTAGACCATGAACATTTAAAATGAGGCCGATTTTCATCCCTGCTCGACAGGTTCCTTAACGATATTCTTCATTGGTGAAGATTTTCTGCATTAGAAAAGATGTCTATAGTTTCTAATTCAGTATGAACTGTCCAGAGTTATCTACCGTAAATTTGTTTCTATCATCTTTGCGTAATTTCAGCTTAATTTAAATCTATCCTTATGTACTCATTGTAATTTTACCAGTCCATCCCTTTTAACTCTCCGAGTTCCCTTGATTTACTTACAGTTGCCTTGGGATCTGTGATCGGTGTACTGATGAACGGTACCATCTTGAGTCAAATTATCATATACCAAAAGCCAACACCTCAGAAAGGGAAGAAGAAAGATTAGAAGTTTCAGCACGTCGTGCTGCACCTGGAGCTCACTGTCATGATCGTCGAGCACATAATTCATCCATATACTATATACCCTGAGAATCTGTCATAGTTTTCGCTTATTTTCAAATTTTAGATTGATCTATCAGTTCCAGAATTTTTCATTTTAAACATTTACCATAGTCTCAGTATGGTGTTTTTTTAAAACCTAAAGTATGTTAACACAATTGTAACAATTTCTTTTGGTAAAAACCACCTCATTAGGGGACTTCTTGTGTTAAAGTCACCAATATTATCTTTCTAGTCATCATGTGTTATAGTTGTGCAATAGTTGAGGGTATGTGTTGTCTCCTTATATGTTTTTTTTTTCAATGACGGTGGAGTTTGGGCTAGCTTGCGTCTGCTTTAACTACTCTACTAGGTATTTTGCTACCTCTCACGGTCTCACTAATATATAACTCGGTGGCACCATGACTACCTTCGGGTATTTGTTATTTTCATCAGTACAGATATCGAATAACTATGTGAACTTATGTTGATGAAGGAAATCACTAGTAAGACCATTGAAACTAAATGTGGTGGTTGAGTTTTGCTTTAGGCATTTCTCTAATAATGAAATGTTTGTGTGTTGAAAATTAAAAAAACCTCTGACAGTACCTTTAGTCAATGTAGTAGCATATCATATTTGTTTATTTAGTGGGAAGCAAGAAAAGGACTGAAATAAATATATACTTGTATTAATAGATTGTTGATAAATTGAGATACTTAAAAAGAGGAAAAATAGAGTTTAAATTTTGTGCACTGACAGAATTTTAAAAAAAATTATTTTTACAATTACCCATGATTTACCTTTTAAACGATTTGATGGCAACGACGGAGTTAGGGGCCACAAGAGGTTTCATCTGAACTCTTTTTCGAAAATTTATATTGTATATAAATGGTCAACATGATGTATAAGCCGTATATTTGTAGTTGTTACTTTTAATATCTATCATTTTATTATGTTTTTGTTATCACATTGTTTTATTCTTGTTCTTGTTCCTTCTCGTAGGCTTTATATTGTTTTCTTTAATAGTTATGTTTTCTTCTTCTTTGAACTTGGATTTGTTGCATTTGAGTTTTACAAACAGTCTATCTACCTCCACGAGGTAGTGCTTAGGTATATGTACACTCAATTATTTTCAGACCCTAATTGTGAGATCTCACTTACTGAATATATCGTTGTTGTTGTGTGTATATATAGTAGATATTGAATTTTTTTATTGACTTCTTCGTGTATTTACTTCTTTATATTTTTATAAAATAAGATATTTGACTCCATCACTACTCGATAGTATTATTTTTTTATTTTTTTTTACAAATGTCAATCTATGATCTTATGAGATCAATCATACAAGGTGGTAGTGGATAGTCATGATAGCCAACAAACTCATGCTCACCTTGTGTTTTGTATGATACATCTAAATTTTCAAAAGCTAATATGCCTTTTACTTAATTAATTACCTTTACTATGAACCTAGAATTAATGCACCAAACTCATGTTATAGTTTTGTTCTTTTGTGGACTTTTATTTTCCAAAAGTTGTTTACTATAGTGGACTCTATGATTACCATCATGCATATTTTAAACTTGAAATTATGAGGACTCTGAGCCTATAGTTTCTTAATAATTAAGATTGACTGAACCTGGCAAACTTGAAAAATTTCTCTTTAGTGACTGACTCAACTTGGTACGAATCAAGTTCATGATACGTATTATTTGTTTTTGGCCTATTTGGCCCTCCCAAACATGTGTACCGTTTAAACTTGAGTCACGACTTATAAAACTTTTTCCGTTTATCTCTCATTTTGATGTCATGTTTTGTCTAAGGTCTTATGTGTGCATATCTTCAGAAGCTGTTCAACCTAAGAACTTATCAGTTTTACTTGATTCGCGCCTTCATATCGCAGTCTATCAAAAAATTACAATTTTTAAGACCACCGTTTTAGAAGTCTTATAGACATACGTATATAATGATATGCATATTTATGATTGATCATAAGTTTCAAAATTACATATCTATTTATTTTTTTAAAACTTCATGCCTAATTAAATAATTTTACCTCATGAAATTGAAATAAATAGAGTATTAAATGTCAATTGTTTCTTCTTGAAAAATTAATATATTGTATGAAGATATTTGAACTCCTTGTAGTCATCTATTATTCTACTATTTTCTCTTCTTCCTATACAATATGTATTTGGGAGGAATTAAAACATAAAACAAAAAATAAAATCATGTAAAGCAAGTAAAGGAGTCAATCTAAGATTAAAAAAATAAATTCATATCTGATTATGGTGTCGTTCTGATCATACGACTTTAAATCATGATTCAAATATTGATAATTTTCACAAATGACAGAGTTTTCATATCTATGACATAAAAATATGAAATTTAATTATACGATCAAACAAAATTTCAACGCCGATTATATCTTTGATCCTTTATTATTATTTTTATTCTCATTGGAGATTGAGCCTCTAAAGGGTGGAAGCTCAAAAGCCAAAGGTCAAGAAAAGAATGAAAAGAAAACAACTTATCATAGCACAATGGGAGCTAGCTCCCAACATATTCATTTAGTTATTATCATGTCTGTTTGACTCTAAAATTAAATATATTATATACCAAGAAAAGATGTGCTACAATGATTTTTAAAAAGATCACAATTCGACTTCGAACTCTAGTATAAATATATCATGTCTCAAGTTTGAGTTCTGAATTGAAACTTTTTAAAAGACGTATTATCTTGTTTAATGAACTTACTTGAAGTAAATAGATTATATTGATTAAGTTATCACGTCTATCGATTTTAAATGTTGATTGAACAAGATGTTCGGCTTTGAATTTTGGAAATGAAAATATTGTGATAGAAAATATATTATCCTCATTTAACTCTGAGTGTATTTTCTGTATAGAAAACGATAGATATCAAAGAGATACAAATAATATGTGTGTATTTACATTACAAATTATATAATATTTAATAACGATTCAAAATATTTAAATTAAGAAATTCTTTTAAATATGTAAATATCCAACCTCAAATATAATAAATTATAATAATCTAAAATTTAAAACCCATAATATTTAAATATTATGTTAGTTACAGCAATTTAACGATGAAATTTGTTGCAATGATGGTTAGAGTATCTCTTTGAAGGCTACATATGTTAGGCATGCAGTGCAACTTTTGGATGTTTCTATTTCTTTCTCTTCTTTTCTTCTCTTATCTTTTCTTTTTATTTATGGCTTATCACGCTTTAATTAATAAATATTTATTTTATTTTTATAAAAGAAAAGATTCGAAGGTATATATGACTATTCCACCATAGTATAAAGTGTTTTTGAAAATATTTTTTAAAAAACAATTGCTTTAATCCTTTTTCTCCTTTATAAATTATGTAACTTATATAGTATAAAGAAGTCAAGAATGTGAGAATTGGCTGATATTTTAGATTAGTCAAAAATTTTACTAAGATATTTTTATGAGTAAGAAAACATTTTTCTTTCGTATTAAACACATCCGTAATACACTTTTGATATTTATATCAAATCAAATAAAATAATTATAAAAAATATATAAATTTTTTAATACACTAATACAAGAAAATCTTAATAGCTCATTGATTAATTACTAACTTTCATTTCAATAGGGTTTGATTACCCCACTTGATAATCCCCTCCTTTCTCCTTTTTCCTTCCCATTTCCTACCTCCATTTAAAAAAATATAAAAAATATAAAAAAATATAAACACAAACGTTATAACACATAAATAAAGTAGATATTTTTTTTTAAAAAAAAGCATAAATATCTCAATTATGATATATAAAAAAAATAAAGGAAAAATTACGTGAAAAAACAAATATATACTTGTTAATTAGCTAATATAACTATAATTTGAATTAATTACGGCTCACAACTTACTTTTAGGCTTAATTACTCATTTGTCCTCTTTTATACATATACAAATATAAATTTTATATTATATATATATATATATATATATATATATATATATATATATATATATGGGTTGTATACAAATACAATTAGTCTTTTTACACTCTTTGACCTTTCTCGCGCGCCTCTTTCTTCTCTCTCCTCTCTCCCAGTCTCGCTCGTCTCTCTCATCCCTCTCTCAATATCTCGCTAGATATGTAAATACATATGTATATTGTATATACAATTATCTGTCAGATATACATATATAGTTGCCTCTCCCCACTCTCAACCCTCGCTTGCCTCTCTTCTCTCTCTCTAAATATCTCACCAGATATACAAATACATATGTATATCAGTTAGAGATATACAATTATCTTTCGGATATACATATATAGTTCGTCTCTCCCCACTCTCTGTCCTCGCTCGCCTCTCTCCTTCCTCTCTCCTCCCTCCCTCAATCTCGCTCGTTAGATATACAAATACATATGTATATTAGTTACATATATACAATTATTTGACAGGTATACATATACAATTTGACAAATTTACATATACAGTTGCCTCTTTCCACTCTCTCGCTGGCCTCTCTCCTCCCTCTCTCATTCCCTCTTGTCACTCTCCTCCCTATAACATGTAGTTACGAATCATAATTAACAAATTGTAACTATGAAGCGTAATTAAGCTATTTTTGAGCGGCCATATGCGAAAGTTCCCAAAGTAAATATACTCTCTTCAATCCGAAATACTTATCATCCTTATTAAAAACATATATAGTTTATAATAAGTAATGCGTATAATCGTTTTTAATTATTTCTTTTTAATTTTTCACCCAAAAGTGGTCTCAAACTAACTAAATTTAAATACATGTATGATTTTCCACGTAACATAACAAGTGATCTCAGACTCTTATAGAAATATTGAACTCTCCATAAAAAATCGAGAGAAGTGTTGAAAATAGTCCTAAATTTGACAGGAATTTAAGAATGCATTTCACTAGATCGAGGATGCGTTTAACTTTAATTAGTCAAGTAGAGATATGTTCTTTTAAGGTTGTCGATAGTGTGAGCATAAAACTATTAAATCGCATCGAATTTAAGAATATTATCGAACATTTTTTTGTTTAAAAATATTCCGTATTAGCAGTATCCGAATAGGGCCCACATAGTGCCCTCACAAGTCCCATGATATAAACACAAACATTTTCCCTACTATATCTCACTCCGCCCTCTTCCCAAACTCTACAAAAAAAAACAGAAAAAAATGGCTGAAATTAGCCTATTCATCTTCCATTAGCTTCTTCTTCAACCAAAAAAAGGGGGAAAATGAAGTAAATGAAAACCCCAAACATCCCTCTTCTTCACAGAAGAAGAAGATGATGGCATTTGTATTAGATTCTTTGTATTGTAAAGATGAGACCTTTCAAGTGTTTGAAGTAAAACCCAAATCAGTTTCTTTATTAAATCAAGATTTTATATGGGAAAAAGAGGAATTAGAGTCTTTGTTGTCCAAAGAAGAAGAAAATCAAATGTATAATGTTGTAATAAAAACCCCATTTTTGTCTGTATTTAGAAATGAAGCAATTGAATGGATTCTTGAAGCTGTTGATTATCATAATTTCTCTGCTCAAACTGCAATTCTTGCTGTAAACTACCTTGATAGGTTTCTTTTTAGCTTACAGTCACAAAACCATGATGATGAGAAGCAGCCATGGATGAACCAACTTGCTGCTGTGACTTGTCTTTCTTTAGCTGCAAAAATTGAAGAAACCCAAGTGCCTTTACTTCTAGATCTCCAAGTATGTGCTTAGCAAAATCTCCTCTTTTTTACTTTTCAATGTCTGGTAGTGGTTAGGTTTGGTTTGCGTACACTGAAACACCTCACTTTATGAAATTTCACTGGATATGCTATTGTTATTGTTGTTGACGATGTTTAGTACTCGCTTTCGTAAACAAGTGGAGGTAGTGGTTAGGTTTGCGTACACATAAGCACCTCGTTTTAATGAGATTTCACTGAATATGTTATTGTTATTGTTGTTGACTATGTTTGATACTTGCTTTAGCTTGTGGGTCTGACTAATTTAGGGTAAAATCATTTAAAAGTGAAATGACTTGGTGTTTGGTGCTTGCTTTGTGGGTCTAGTCTGTCTAATTCAGATTTGTGAGGTCTTAAATCATTAAATATAATCACTTGGTGTTGGTGCTTGCTTGTCTAAAATCATTAAAAAGTGAAATGACTTGGTGTTTGGTGCTCGCTTTGTGGGTCTAGTTCGACTAATTTAGATTCGCGAGCCTAACAATCGTTAAAAAGTGAAATCACTTGAATGTATGGTGGTCACTTTGTGAGTCTGAACCATTTAAAAGGGAAATGCTCCTTCATTCCTAGGACCTTTACCCGAGTTTAATGAATAAGAGCGGAGGATCTTATCCATCTTACCAGAACCTTCGATGATTTTAGAAAAAAATTGATTTTTATAACAATTTCAATGTTGGGGCTATTAACTTGGGATATTTAGGTGGAGTAGACTTATCCATCCCACCAGAACGCTCGATGGTCTTAAAAAAAATCTTAACTTTACTAACAATTTCAATGTTGGGGTTATTGATTTTTTTTTTTTTTTTTTTGTGTTTAGGTGGAGGAATCAAGATACTTGTTTGAGCCAAAAACAATTCAGAGAATGGAGATATTGGTACTTTCTACACTCAAATGGAAGATGAATCCAGTAACCCCATTTTCATTTCTTGATTATTTCTCAAGAAGGCTTGGATTAAATGACCACATTTGCTTTGAACTTCTAAGGAGATGTGAGAGGGTGCTTTTGTCCACGATTACCGGTAATTATGAATCGGAATTCATGAAGCTCATGATAAAGCTAAGATTAATTTGCCAACTGATTAGTTTTTTTATAACTAGCAGATTGTAGATTTATGTGTTATCTTCCTTCTGCTATGGCTGCTGCTACAATGTTACATGTTATTGATAAGCTAGAGCCTTGCATTGGACAAGAATATCAAGAACAACTTTTCGGCATTCTTGGAGTAGTTAAGGTTAGTATATTTATCACTTCATGGCTCAACTTTAGTTAAATCTTTCCCGAATTTGTTGTACTACCTTGTTTTACGCCACTTGAGGGTCTATCGAAAACAACCTCTCTACCTTCCATGGTAGGGGTAAGGTCTGCGTACAGTACACTCTATTGTGGGATTAGACCGACTATGTATTTGATATTAGACCACTCGTGGAATTATGCTGGATATATTGATTGTTGTTTTTGTTGTACTAGTTGGTAGTAGCGGATCCAATAATGTGTTATTGGTTTGGTAGAGCCCCGTGCTCGATGATCAATGTGCCAACTATAACCCCCTTGTTTTTAGTACTTTTGTGTTTTGAGCTTTTGGATTTGTTGGCGTGGTTTGGTTTGGTTTGGTTTGAGAGCCGAGGGGCTGGGGTGAGAATTTGGTTGTGCATTTATAAATGAAGTTAGTTGTATGTTTCAGAATTCGTGACGTTTAAATTCTGTTCTGATGGGAATCGAATCGTGTGAAACAGGACGATGTGACAGATTGTTGTAAGTTAGTCCAGGAGGTGGCTTCCAACATTGATTTCAACTCAAACAAACGAAAATTTGGTGCATTGCCAGGAAGTCCCATAGGAGTTATGGATGTGTCATTCAGCTCAGATAGCTCCAATGACTCGTGGGCGGTGGCTGCATCCGTTTCTTCTTCTCCCGAGCCATCATCAAAGAAGACTAGAACACACGAGAAGGAAAAATGATGTTGCATCTTGCACGAGATGATAAAGAGAGCTTTTTTCCCTTACATGGCGAGACTCGACTCTCGAGTAGACAATGCAGCTTCTAGTACCCTTTAAAATCAATCAATGGATTATCAAAATTTGTCTATGGAATTAGTTGCTGACATTTTATTAGGGGAAATCAAAATGTTTGTGAACAGAGTTGAAAATAATTTTATGTCAAATTCTTCTTTGTATTACTTCATTATCTAAGGGCATTTTATGTGGCATTTCAAATTTCAAAATTTGAAATTCAAATAAGTCTATTTTTTATCGTAAGTTCTTTATAGATCTTTTAAACATTTTGAATTATCATTATTGTAATTTATATTACTTTTTACGTAGTTTATAAATATATAAATGTTATTTCAAAAATATTAGAAATACCATGCATAAATTTTCGTTCAAGTATAAATTGTTTGACACTCAAGAAATGTAAAAAAGTCACATAAAGTGGGATAGAAGGAGTACTGTATTTAACACAAGGAGAGAGACTTAGGGGTTGTTTGGTACAAAGATTGATAATGCAGGGATTAGTAATACTGGAATTAGTAATGCAGGGATTAATAGTGCAGGAATTAGTAATACAGGGATTATTTTTATCAAGTGTTTGGTTCATTGTTTACGACCTCATCTTATGTTTGGATTAAAACTTTATAAAAAACTTCTTTCCAATTATACCCTTAAATTCTTATGCAATTGGGTTAAGGTAAATAATTGCCGGATAATATTTTTTTATGACCTTCTAACTAGCTAAGAAAAGTACAATTTTATCGTCATGTTTGCCTTTTTTTTCTTAAATTATTTGAGGATAAATAATTGTCATCTTATTTAATTGATCACTTACAAATGTCAATTTTCAATTTAAAAAAAGATAAACTATCAACTTTTAAAATTGAAAAGACGGTAAACAATAGTAAAATTGAATAAACCATCTACATTTACGAATAAGATTGCAAGTTGTAATTTTTGTATGTATTCAATGTTATAAATTGTTGAAAATACAAAATATTAGAAAACTGCACAAATATTTAATTATTTGTTTATTTTTTTGATTTTATGTTTTATGGTTGTGCTAGTAAATTTATTTAAATAAATTTACTTGCACAACCATAAAATATAAAATCAAAAAAAATAAAAAAATAAAATGTTTTGAGGGATATTTTTGTCTTTAGTAGACTTATCCCATGGTATTATATCCCATGTATTGCTAATACCTCCAAATAGAAGGTATTAGTAATACATCATATAATACCATGTAGGAGGTATAACTAATCCATGGATTAGTTATACATCGACCCAATTTTCTACCAAACGTAGTACTAAATAATACCATCTATAATACATGGACTATTTTATTTAATGCGGCCTACCAAACGACCCCTTAGTGTGTGGGGAAAATATCTAATTAGGGGAAAGGGTGTATTTTCTTCTCATGGAGAAGTAGTAGCGGAGTCAGAATTTTATTTTATGAATTTTGAATCACAACCTTGGGTCTCATTCAAACTTGTTTTGAAAAATATTTTTTTGAGTCGAGCGTATATCTAGAATATATACCTACTTCACAAAGGTAGAGTTAATTTTGACGTAAACTCTATCCTTTTTTGACTCCACTTATGAGATTAAGTTGAAACTAAATATATTGTAATTGTTGAATTTTGAATCACTAACTATTTTTACTTACGAGATTTAAGATATCAAAATAATCTTTTAATATAAATATAAAATTTGAATAAAAATTATTGAATTTTACTTTAAGGCAAGTTCCGAACCTAGAGGGAAGATCCTAGTGTCTACATGAGTGCATGGTGAAGTTAGGGTGTCGTCAGGGGTTTATTCGAACCTTTGTGGAACAGTTACATTCTATTATATAATTATATATATATGTTTGAATATTGAATTTATTTAGCTTCAATCTAAATTTATTTTATTTATATTTTGAATGTTTTAATGAAAATTTTGATCTCACCATTGATAATCGGCCACTTCTTTACATGGGAGTTGGAATTGCAAGAGATTAAGGGCATTTTTCTACCAATAAGTGAAAGGAGAGATAAATTTAATCCAATAGACGGAAGGAGAATTTTTTAAAATTATTTCTAATATCAATAGTTCATTATCTAATGAATCTTTCTATTCTATTACTCTATCAGAAAGTTATCCGTATTTATCAAATTTGTTCTTATCAAATATATTTTGAACCTTTTTCGAAATAACAATTATTTTGAAGCGCGGATGTAGTATAATAAAAGATAAAGTAAAGGGTTTTAAAAGCAATGACACAAAAGCCAAGAAGAAGGTTTAAAGGGTGTAAAAGTGAGTTTATAGAAAGATTAAAAAGACTATTTGGATGCAATTAGATTCAATATAAAATATTTAGAGATAAAAAGGGACAAAAGGTGAAAGGTGGGGAGTTATTTGGAAATATTGGGGACAGTATTTGTCTTTTTTTATTTTTCTATGATATGTCATTGTTGGTACTTTTGTTCACAGTTTTTGGTGGTTAGAATATAATGGAATTCAATTTTTCCAACCACTTAAAGAAATTTTTTTTGAAGAAAAGACAATTCTAAGATATGGATAAGTAGTATATAATTAAGAGAAGTGGCCATCTTTAGAGGGTTATTTTGGTCAATAAATATTTAGTTTTACTTTATATTTATATCAAATTAAATAATTCTCTCGGTTCAGTTTTACTTGTTATCCATAGTATTATATTCTACACCTTGTCTAGATAGTTGTTACTTGTTACGTGTTACCCATTATTCTTTTTAGGGAAAATTAAGCGGATAAACAAATTTATATTATTTAATTACTCATCATAGCTATAGTTTGCTATAATTACCACTCGCGATTAACATTATACATTAATTACGTGGGCTGACATCGAGTTTTTATAATTAGTCATGTTTGTATATGTATAATTCGCCAAGATATACAAATATATATGAATAATATACAATTTTTAACCTATATACATATACAATTCACCTCTCTCCCACTTTCTGCCCTCTCTCGCTCGCCTCTCTCCTCCCTCTCTCAATCTCGCTCGCCTCTCTCCTCCCTCTCCCAATCTCGCTTGCCATTTATACAAATGTATATGTATAATATACAGTTATATACATATACAATTCACCGCTCTCCCACTCTCTGCCCTCTCTCGCTCACCTCTCTCGATCTCGCTCGCCTCTCTCCTCTCTCTCTCAGTCTCGCTCGCCTCTCTTATCCCTCTCCCAATCTCTCTTGTCATATATACAAATACATATGTATAATATACAATTATCTAACCAATATACATATATAATTGACCTTTCTCCCATTCTTTTCCCCCTCTCTCTCGCCTCTCTCCTCCATATAACATCTAGCTACAAATTATAATTATCAAACTATAGCTACGGAGAGTAATTAATTATTTTTAAGTGGCTATATGTGAAAGTTTCCCTATTATATTTTACCCCTTGTCTAGATGGTTGTTACAGCTTGTACCCATTGTATTGTATTATATTATATTATTAGTTTGTAACACAATGCATTGTTTTTTTACTTAAATTGCGCTTTCAAAATCGTAAGTATTATATTATTATTAGTGGTTCAGGTGATGTAGCAAAGATGAATGCAAATTTAAATTTCAGTGAGATATTTTATTGTATTTATCGTTAAACTTATTATGTAACAACAGAAAGACCTATTTTGTGTAACGATCGATTTGACGAGATCACATCGTCAATTAATTTTTTCATCATCATACTATTTATCCTCTATATTCCATATTCACTTTTGTCGTAAGTTTATTCTTTAAATTGTTTATGTGTGACATTATATAACAACAAAAAACTAGGGGTGGACATAAAAACTGAAAAACCGAAAAATCGAATCGAACCGAATTATTTCAGTTTTTCGGTGTCGGTTCTTCGGTTCTTCGGTTCGGTGTCGGTTTTTGATTTTCGGAACTTCGGTTCTTCGGTTCGGAGTTCGGTGCAAGGGTCCCAAAACTACGGTGCACCGAAGAACCGAAGTTTTATTAAATAAATTTTAAAAAAATTTAATTATATTGCTTAGTTAATAATACTTATACATTTTTTACTCAAAATATTTACATGACCTATTTAAATGTTTTACTTAAGCTAGCAATTACGACAAAAAAATGTTTTACTGATAAAACATTATAATGACAATTTAGTTCCTCTTCTATTTATGTACACGAGTCCTTATATTGTTCTCTTCTTTATTCATTTAGGTATGGGAGAAACCAAAAATATCGTCGCTTATTTATTTTATCTTTATTTTTATTAAGCACATAAAACTCTTAATACTTTAATATATTTCCACTTTATTTTTATTTACACCGAAAAACCAATTTAAAAACACCGATTTAAACCGAACCGAAGTAGAAAAAATCGAACCGAACCGATATTAGTTTGGTATAAGTATGGTGCATACTTTTCTAAAACCGAATACCGAAGAACCGAACCGAAATTTGATAAAACCGAACCGAAGAACCGAACGCCCACCCCTACAAAAACAATATAATCTATCAAAATATTATATTCATTAAAATAATATAGTAAGATTAAAAATACCACAATATAATACAACAATACATTATGAAATAATATGTAAACAATCATTCAAACATAATATAAAATTCGTATAAAATTAAAAGTAGACAAATAAAAATAAACGTAAGCTATGGAGTATTTAATAGCCCAAATCTTGAGAGTAGAAAATATTTAACACTATAAATTTGTAATAAATGTTCATACTAATTATTGGAGTATTTGAATGTTTTATAATACCTATTGCCGCAAGCTAGATGTAGTAGACTTTGATAGTTGCTTAACAAATACTTTAGATTAATAAATACTAAATTATTATTCTTCATAATTCTTTTTACACATGTGTCTTAAATTATCCTATTATGATTCTTAAAAATAATTATTTCAAAATTATTTACTATTCTTCTATTAATTTTTCTAAAAGAAACTACACACATTTTAATAGAATAAATATTTAATTAAAAAAAACGATTTATTTTTTGTGCTGGCAGTCTCAGCGGGTATTGTACTTGAGAAAATACTGAAATGTTTTTTTTATAAAAAAAATAATGAAATGGTTATATGTATGGTAGGTAGAATAATTAATGTACTTTGAATAATACTTTCTCGCTTTATTTTTAATTGTCATATTGCGTTTATTAATTTTCAAAATCAAATTAAATTATATTAATTTAATATGTTAAATAAAAAAGTTTAGATATTAAAAAATTATATAGGGTGTACTATAAATTTTATTTTTTTGCATATCAATATAATAATATCGTAAAATGTTAGTTAAAGTTATTATCATTTAACTCTAAAAAAGAAATTACGACAATGGATGAAAATGGTAATGAAATAATTATCTATTTTTAGTTCCTAGCATTTATAGAGAATAAATTTTACCCCAACTGTCGTAAATGGTAATGAAATGATTATCTATTTTTAGTTCCTTGCATTTATAGAGAATAAATTATTGCCCCACACATAACACAAAAGCATATAATTATATCAGCAAATGTAAACCAGCTTTTTGAAAATAATTCCTACTCTCTCCTACTGCTTCGTATTTTCTAAGTAAGCGATTTGTCATGCAATATCATATTACGATATAATATTATAAAATAAAATTAATATTTAGATATTCAATTTAACGGCGATTTCATATTATGAGATGAAATCTCATATTCTTCAAAAAAAAAAAAATGATATGAGAATTCTGTATTATGATTTGAGATTTTTTAAATATAAAAATTGATTAACAAGTTTAAATTTTGTTAAAACAATCCAATATTTATATCTATCAACTATTTATTTTATAGGTAAATAAAATTTATAATCATATCATTACTTTTTAAAATTTATTATTCTCATCAATATATATATAAGATTTATTATTACTTAAATCAATTCCTACTTTACCATTTATATTCATCAAATTCATTATTTTTTTAATCAAATTTATTTATCAACCAAATTTATTACTACTACTTTAATGTTTAATAAAAAAATTATTTTTCATCTATATTGAGTGAACAAGACTGACCACAATTGCTTTATAATAATTTATTATGTGAGTTTATAAATTTTTGTTTGTTTCGTAAGATTGAAAAAATAATTGAGACTATTTTAATAGTTTTACAACTTATGATATTCTTATGTTTATGACGAGAGGGAGTTGCTCGGATGGTAAGCACCCCCCACTTCCAACTCAGAGATTGCGAGTTCAAGTCACCAAGGGAAAAAAAGAAGTCGGAGCTCCTAGGGGAGGGTAAAAAAAAAGATTCTTATGTTTAGGGAAAATGCACAAGTACCCCTCTTCCCCTCCCCCCCCCAATCTCAACTTATGCCCGAAATCTCAAAGGCCCTATTATCGAGATCTCAAGCATAGGTTGAGGATACTTATGCATTTTTTCTTATGTTTATGAGAAAATATACACCACAAAAACTCTATATCGCATGTCCAAACAAAACTTCAACTCTATTTCATTATTTCATATCATGATTTCATATCAAATAACCAAGCAGACTTTAAAGCGATCCGAAATTATTATACAAAATTTCTTAAAGAAAAGTCAGCATCAACTGTGCAATGACTAATTTTGAATTCAAGGCTGCAAAAATATTTATTGAAAAAGGGTCCATTTTCTGTCAATGTATATAGTATTTGATTGGAACTACACTTGTGAAAAAATACAGGCCATTTCATCTATTTATCTACTCTTGCCACAACTATACACATTCCAAGTGTGATTGGAATTATTGTCAAATCATCCTAAAACTCTTATTAGCGTAAGATCTTTTGAAAAAATATGTATGCGTAGTTCTGATTCAAAAAGAATAATATCACATTATATTAAAATTATCTTTGAATTGTTTTAAGTAATGACTGATATCGAAATCAATGATTCAACAAGACAAGTATGAAAATGACAAAGATATATAATTGAATGTGACATGACTTAATTTATGACTAATTTACACTACATTTACCCATAATTTTGGAGACGTACGTAAAAATTATAAAAAAAAAGTTGATGATTTTGGTTTCTAATAAAAAGGGTAAACATGCCTCATTTGTTAGACATCGAAAGTATATATACATCATTTTTTAACAAGAGATATATACACTCTAAATAAAATTGGTGCGGGTTGGGGGGGGGGGCAGCCACTATATCTTTAGGGGGTTCATCCGAACCCTCTTCAGCGAAAAATTATATTATTTTTATATTATTAAAATAATTTTTTAGGTATATATAATAGATGTCGAACCCCCTTCGACTACTTCGTATGTCTATTTCTTCAGATTTTGAACCCCTTTATCGAAAATTCTGGCTCCGACTCATGGGCAATAGATAAAAGATTTGATACCATATCTTGAGAATCCAATTGGGGTTCTTATTATGCAAATGCAATTACTCACTCTCTGCAGGCCTTGAAAAGTCTCTTTCTAAGGAAAATGCCAAATAAAACATTCAATCTTATTGCAGAACATTTTTTTTGCTATATATAATATGTTGTATATTATATATATATTATTAATGGTTCTGTTTTTATTTTTCTGAATTCATTGTGTTTTTTAGTGACATATCTACTGAGATTAGTTCCATTATTTCTGGCAAAGTTTTATGGGCCAGGCAGTATTTATGGTCCAATTTGAAATGGTCCAGTATATTTGGATCTTGTATATGACTAGGGATTTATGGTGGGTCCTGAGTCAAACAATTATGGTAAAGGAATAAGGGAACAACGTAAAATCTCGCTAGTTTAGGTTATAATTATGTTCGGACAAAGTGGTTTGACGATACATTATATTTCATATCAGTTTTTGTTCGTCATATACATGTATATGCCGGGCTCATATACACTAAAGTATAAATGTTGGGCTTAAAATACTTGTCATTTAGAAGTTCAAAACAAACTTTTCATTTTCTTCATTTACACTTTGTAGGAATTGCTCTTGAAGACTACAAATATTATATCTTAAGACGGGGTCAGTTTCGTCTCCAACGAATAAGTGGAAGTTTATATTGATAGGCGGTCAGGGATAAAAGTCAAAATATGTCGTGGAGAAGAGCTTACTTATGAGAAAAAATATAGTCAAATGCCCCTCACAATTCATATTTTGTTAAGGAACATGAAAATAAAAAACACGATAAATATTTTGAGATAGATAAGAGTACTATAGTAGTATGACACAATTCACGTTTTGGATTGGGTGATGTTATTGGGCCTCCAAGATGAAGTGGGCTGCGTGAGATATTGGGCCATGGGAGGTGGCATGTGGGTTTAATTGGGTAGAATGATCAATGACATTTTAAAGTTGTTTTAGTTTAATTCTTGTAACTTGTAACAATACTAATGGGCTAAAATATTGTACCAATTTGGAAAATTTATATAAATTCCTGTGGGTACAACTAGTCAGGTTCGCAAAGTGATACCCGGAAACCACATCAAAATAAAAAATAAAATAATATATATATATATATATATATATATATATATATATATATATATATATGTATGTATGTATCTCAGGAAAAAAAGGATTAAAATTATGTGTAATTTGTTTAGATACACTGTATCCAAGTGGATTTGATGAATCTGAGATATAACAAATCTCACTTGCAAACCTTCCATCTTGTTTGCCACTCTCCTATATACTTGGTATCTGAGATGCATACGAATCACACCAGATACATATAGATACATGTATCTAGTGTGTATCTTGTGTGATTCACATGTATTTTAGATATATAACAAATCTCGCTCGCTCCTTTATCCATCTCGCTCATATCTCTCCCTATTTAGCATATTGATAGCAAAAATATATGTATCTTTTACAAATATATGGTAGAAAACTCTTAACTGGTGGTAAGATAAATAATATTTTAAAAGTATATAGGTAATAATAGTATATATGGTGATGGAGTATGTTGTTTAATATGTACCGCATTTTTAAAAAAAATCACGTGCACATTTACCTAATTCGAAATAGAAGTTTAGATATGTTATATCTAAAGTTTCATATTATCGAAGTTTAAATATTTCAGCTTGAAGTTCATTATGCAAAATGGTTACGCGTCAATCCTATGTATATGAACTTCAAGCAAAAATGTTTGACATATGAAACACCAGACGACAAACTCTAACATCAAACATATGTAGCTTCGAAGTAAGTAAATTTATAAATTTTTACGTGCTATGAATATGACTTAAATGGTGATCCTAAAATTAGGTATCCGTGGAGTTGGGCCTCAAAATTTCAAGCTTACATTGGACCATCTTTTCTAGTTGAAATTATCAACATTAGAATTAGGAGGAGGTCCAAGTCAAGGCCTCTGTGTCACGGCTCAAAGGGGTTTTGAAGGTTGCTTGTGATGATTTAGAACATGAAGTAATTGTGTGGGAGTCACTCTATTTTACAAGACCTTGACTAGCTTACGGAGGTGGACTCAGGATTAAGTGTTTTAAGTTTAATTTTTTTTTAAAAAAAAGGGGAGGGGGGGATCTACGGAAAGCTACTGAGTTCGTCTAAACCCACAAACCCCAACCTAGTTCCGCCTCTACCAGGTTATATTTTCACATTATAATATTCCACAAGTTATGTTCTACGCATAACTAACGCCTTCAAAGAACTTATGCTTTGCTAGGTATGAATTTAATTTTAAAGACAAAAAAATAAGATCAAACTTTCCATTTTAAAAGATAAAACAATTATTATACCAACTAATTTGAAGGATAAATATTGCAATTAAATGTCACAATATTAACATGCCCTATACTAGCATTGAGTCAGCAATATTACTAAAAACCAAAACAAAGTTTTGAACTTTCACATGTATTACAAAAAAGTGTATAAAGCATCTTTGAAAATCATATGATTAATTCTCCACTTGGGATTCACGGATATCCAATAATATTTTGTTAATATATACTTTTTATCTCTTAAATTTATGAAAAAATAATTTTAGTATCTCAAAAAGAAGTATACAGATTATTGTCTAATTTTCATCTATTATTTAATAGCATTGAGTGGCTATTAACTCTTCTTTGAATCTAACGTTTATTTCTGACAAATTGAATCATAATCTTTATTGTTATTAACCCCTAATTATTAGCCTCTTTATTAAATATTTCTCTAAGTCAATTTTCCATTAGTCATTGAGACTTTATTGCTCTTCAATTTTGAGACGTTATCGTTTGAGCATTTGGTTTGGCCTATATAAGCCTCTTTTGATTTACTCTCATGAAGTAGTTAAAAATATAGAGAACAAATCAACAAATCTCATCTCTTTCTTTCTATATTCTCGTGTAGATTAGTTTCTGGCTACTAATTTTATATTCAAAGAGTTTGTTGAATCTTGGGATACACTCATATCGGCAGGGGCGGAGCTACCCTTATTGAAGGGGGTTCATCCGAACCTCCTTCGGCGGAAAACTATATTATTTATGTATGGTTAAAATAAGTTTATATGTATATATAGTATATGTCGAACCCCCTTCGGCTACCTATTTCTACAGATTTTGAACCCCCTTATTGAAAATTCTGGCTCCGCCTCTGCATATCGGATGAAATATTCTTAAGAACAATGTCTTTTGACATGCCTCAAGCTATGAGAATTTTCTATAAGAGTTATTGATGAAATACAAGCTTTGATGAATTTGATACAATTCGTGATAAAGGTATTTTTCGTAAAATTTACAACACTGCTGGCTTTACATATTTATTAATCTATGTGGTAAGAAGATAACTAATTTTTCATCTCAATATTATTTATGGTCATGTGACTCATGATGATATTCTTCATATGCATACTTTCCAACTTACCATGTGAAGCTACAGTTTACTTGGAATTTTCTTTTTATTAGTCAGTATTCGTTATTCGTATTGAAGCTCGATTAAATTTGAATTTATAAAATGGTGATGGCCTAGCATAATCATACCTCATTTGGCTCTCATTCACCGCTACAAGATATATAAGATTTAGCGATGAGTAAATTTTGTAGTTAAACAATAAAATTCAATTGAATTAGCAACGATATTTGCGACAAGCAAATTAACGATGGATTAGTGACTTAATTAGTAGTTAAATTTAGTTTTTTTTGGTAGTGCTTAAGCCACTATATATCTTTGTATGTGGATTTAAAATTATTTTAAATTTATAATTCTGAATTATAGAAAATACGTTTTATTACATTCTGAAGAAATTATACATATACATATTAAGTAATTATTAACACAAAACTACGAGATTTCGTCAAACTCATAACTAAAACTCTAATTCCGCCCCTGACTATCTCTTCTGATAGCATTTTATTTTCAAAGCTACTATGCATCCCTTATTCAAGACTTAAAGGTCATATTATTTACACATCTTTTTCAATTATTTTAATTTAAGTTGTGTTTAGATATGTGTTTATTATTTATTTATTTATTTTGAAATTTGGTTAGTGAAAGTTAATTTTTTTCTAAAACAGGCTTGAAAATATTCGAAAATCAAATTTTCTAAATCTGATCAAATTTCATGATCAAACAGGTATTTAAGGATATATTTTTAAAAACTTGTCAAACACTAGCATAATTACCTAATATTTATAGATTTTGTTCCTATATCTCATTCTCATTCAATTTCATCCATCCCCAATTAAAAAAACATGTTGTTGGCCTATATTTTCTTGATTCTTTTGGCACACCCCTTTTGTGTCATTCCTACAAACACAACAACATCAAATGACAACAAAAACATATTCATTTTAGCAGGACAAAGCAACATGTCTGGCAGAGGAGGTGTAGTAAACAACATTTTTGATTGGTACATTCCACCAGAATGTCAGTCTAATTCATCAATTCTAAGACTAACAAAAGAACTTTCATGGGAAGTAGCAAAAGAGCCAATTCATCAAGACATTGATTATTATGCAGTTTGTGGGATTGGTCCTGGAATGTCATTTGCTAACTTTATTCTAAAAAATGATCCAAATATTGGTGTCATAGGTTTGGTACCATGTGCTATTGGTTCCACAAATATTACCCTATGGTCTCAAGGTTCATTTTATTATAATCAAATGGTGAATAGGGCTCGAGTCGCGTTGCAAGGTGGTGGGACGTTACGATCCCTTCTTTGGTATCAAGGAGAGAGCGATACCCTGAATCTTGATGATGCTGAATTATATAAATCAAGACTGGAGAAATTCTTTACTGATGCGCGGAATGACTTAGGTATACCTTCTCTACCTATTATTCAGGTAATTCTAATCGTGTTTTTTAATATTATCAGCGTATATAGCTATAATTTTGCTTTTGGTTGGGGGAAGTGGGTTTTGTATGACTTGCTTAAAACATATAGCCATATAGGCCAACATGTGAAGGTTTAGAAATTTGTTGGAATTTTCTTTTTAAAAAAATTAAAAATAGTAAATTTTTTATTTGTGAAATGTGACTCCTCATTAAGAAAGGATATTATTAGTGTCCCACATAGATTAATTATATTAATAGGATCTTATTTATATATTATTAGAAATTCTTTACTTTTATGAGAATGAAATTTTTGCCTTTTTAAGTATATAAATCATTAAGATTCATTAAAATAAAACAAACAATGTCTCTCCATAATAAAAAGATATAAGATTGTCACACATTAAGTACTCTATCACCTATCTATCTTTTCACACTATATCTCAATTACTTCTTGTTGTATTTTGAATAGCATTTATAAGTTAGATATGTTTATAAAGTATTAGTGTAAAATTGTTTATATTATTCGTGTATACAGTCAAACCTTTCATAACAACCTCGTTGGTTTAAAAAAAATGATAAAAAAGATATCTATATATATAGACGTTTGACTGTATAACTTTATACATGTACGAATATTAGATCTCACCTCGCTATCGCGGTGCTTATTCGTATGTGAATATTATATCTCACCTCGCTATCGCGGTGCTTATTCGTATGTTTTGGCCTTTTTTTAATGGGTCCACAGGTGGCATTGGCAACAACATTAGGGCCTTATATGAAGGAGATAAGAAAGGCCCAATTAGAGATTAACCTTCCTAGTGTGAAAACAGTTGATGCTAATGGGCTTAAAGTAGGCCCAGATTATGTGCATCTTAGTACTCAAGCAGAGGCCCAACTTGGACAGATGTTGGCCCAAGCCTTTTTGGAGTTTGGTTCATATCCATAATTCATTGGAGGTCCAAAAAAAAAAGGAATAGAAATCATTATAAATTTTTTTATTATAATTTGATTCAGAAGATAGAGTCCGAATGTAATTTAGGCCAGTTGATATACATGTTGAAAATTTATTCTAGTTTCTGATAAATGATAATCTTTCTGATTCAATTTATATTCAAAAAATAGCACTCAAGAGTGTGACCTAACGAAGTTGTTTAGAGTCATGATGTGTTAAATTCAAATTCGAGCGGTGACAAAAATATTAGATGATTACTTTTCATCTGCCTTAACTTTGGTGGACAATATTACCAGATAATTGTTACTAGTGGAAGGTTATAGATATTGTTATAGAATATGCATAAAACAAGCACAAAATCAATCAACTTACATGTAAACTAAACAAACCATTAAAATGAGATTACATACACAAAATCCACATGTAGGATTTTAACATGAAAACTTATAAGCACAACAAATGGTTATCATCAATCTCAAGATGCTAATATGGATTTTACCACCTAATTATTAATTTATAAATGTTATTTATTATCATCCAAAGTTACTAGGCATATATTGAATCTTATCCTTTGAAAATCAAGATAACTAGCAAATTGTACATATTATAATAAATATATCAAGATTAAGAGTATAACATTTAATAATCTAGAAAAGTGGAAAAAGAACCAATTCATCAAGACATATTGGTCCATAACAAATATTATATTTAAACACACGGCTAATAATATTTGATACATATTATATCTAGATAGACGATTACATAAATCAAGATTGGAAAAATTCTTCACTGATGCGTGAAATAACTTGGTTGCATCTTCTCTACCTATTATTCAGGTAATTGAAATATCTTGGTAATTTTTTTGAATTTATTTACGTCGAGAACGAGGTGCCTTATTCGGATCTTTCCTTATGTTTTGGGCTTTGTTTGTGGATCCACAGGTGGCATTGACAACAATAATTGGGCCAAATAAGAAGGAAATAAAACAGGCCCAGTTGGGAATTCACCCCATAAATGTGAAAACAGTTGATGCTAATGGTCTCAAAGTAGGCCCAGATTATGTACATCTTGGACATATGTTGTTGGCCCATACATTTTTGGAGTTTGGTTCAGACACTATATTTTGGCTCCTATAACTATTATTTAGGCTTCATTATGTGAAAAATAGGAAAAATTATGCAAATAACAAATATTTAGTTTATATTAGGTATTATAGTTTTAAAAAACTATAATTCGTGGGTATAGTTTTTTCAATTTTTTCTATTTATCTAATTTTTATAAATTTAGAATTTGTATAATTCGATTCCTGATTGTATAAATTCAAAACTTTGTCTATGTTGACCCTAGCTATTTGTATACGATTTATGAAATCATAATAAATTACTTTATTCGTATATTCACAAGCAAAATATATAAGCAGTGTTCTGAAAAATTTCTAAATGTATAGTTACAGAATTTGTATATACTTATCCTATTTGTATATTCGTCAGCGAAATATACAAACTGACATAAACATACAAATCCCAGTTTCCATAGCAAACGTAACTATTACTGTGGAACACAATTATCAAAACTATAACTATTATAGAGTTTTATTATGTCTATTATGTTTGCTATTTCTAAAGCTCTCTCTTAAAAGTAACATTGCAACATTTATCAACTAGCTCAATATGTGGTGTATATTTTGAAAATGAGCCTCCCTACTGATGTAACTCCAACACATTTAGACCAGTCCTAGCGGACATAGGTAGGAAAAAAGTCGAGTCAATTAAATTTGATGGTTAGAAAAAGCGAAACGGAATCAAAATTTGACCCCAAAAAATCTAAATAACTTCCTATGTAGATAAATATTATGTTTTTCGCTAAACGCAACATGAAAAACACCGATATTGTAATAAATAAGAGGGTTGCTTAGAAAGAAGGTCGTCTCGGATGGTACCTTCGCCATGCATGAAATTTCATCCCTCTATCCATGTCATACATTGAGATTCTGTAACAACCAATTCAAGTAGGTCCAATATAATCTGATCAAGTTTCATAACCAAATAGATATTTGAAGATAAATTTCAAAAACTACTCCTCAAATATATGGCCAAGTGCTAGCTAAATATATTTTGTGTACAAAAATTGCTCTCGATGAACAAGTAGGTCCAATATAATCTGATCAAATTTCATAAACAAATAGATCTTTAAAGATATAATTTGAAAAACTACTCCTCGATCAAATATATGGCGAAGCGCTAGCTAACTATACTTTGTATAAAACACTTGCCCTCGATAAATTAAAGCAAAAAGAGGTGAAGGGGCATTCCGAGAATCGAACTCGGGACCTCTCGCACCCAAAGCGAGAATCATACCACTAGACCAAATGCCCTTTTACATTTCACATTGCATTTTCTAAATAATTAAAAATACATATTAAAATTTCACAAAATTAATTAACTAGACGTCATTGCATAAGAATGTATTTAAGGACATGCAGATTAATGTTAAATTGCTTGTTAAGCATGATTAAGGTGACAAAAGAGATTATAAAAGTGACAGGTATTATTAGTCTGTTTTTGTGTTCACCAATGTCATCTAGAAAGCAAAAAATACATTGAGCTTGAGAGCTTAATCTATTGTACTTTATGTGTGTGACTATGTAACTGTTGAAAAGGATCACAATTTTTTGGGGAACAATTGCACTTTTGGACTTATTTTAACATTTATGAGTCAATTATTAGGAATTACGCGATTATTGTGTTTTTTTAGTTTATATTAGCCCATAGATCTGGTGCCTCGAAGTATTCAAATATTTTTTTCTGATTTTTTTTTGAGAAACTCCGTAATGAGTTTGAGAAACATTATTAATTGTTCCATTATTTTTTTTCAGGTATATTTTTGCATTTATGAATTAACTTTTAGGAAACACGCGATTTTCTTGTTTTTTCACGAGTATTAGCCCATGAATTTGGCGCCTCATCAGAGCACCAAAAATATTTTTCTGAAAAAACTTTATAAGGTCCTCTGCGATGAATTAGAGAAGCATTATGTATAGTCCAATAATTTTTTCAGGCATATTTTCGCATTTACGAGCCCACTTTTGAATCACATGACTTTTTTTGTTTTTCATGTGTATAAGCCCATGGATATGAGACCTCGGTGCACTCAAAAAATATCTCTAGTAAAACTTTATGAGGACCATTGTAATGAGTTAGGAAAACATTACGTATAGTCCCACAACTATTCTCACACATATTTTTATATTTACAAGCCCACTTTAGCAATTACGTGACTTTTTTGTTTTTTCGTATGTATTAGCGTTTGAAGGAAGGAGACAAAAAGTTGAGGCAAATCTAGCTCTCCGAGGAGCTAGAACAGGGGTGGAGGCTAGCAATCGATTTCATGACTAATTGGTACGTTCAAATAATAAAAAGAAATTTTCTTTCTAATCCGATCCATGGATGATAATAGAAAGTTTATTTCTAATCGTAACTAAATCTTCAAGTTTTTATTTGTAAAGAAGAAAGTGAAGAAAAAAAAAGATTCTAAAAAAAATTATGAGGACCTTAGTAATGAGTTGGGGAAACATTATGTATAGTCCCGTCATTTTTCAGGCATATTTTCGCATTTATGGGACAACTTTCACGAATTATGCGGTTTTCTTGTTTTTTTTTATTTTTTGGGTATATAAGACCATGGATCTGACGCCTCTAAGCACCAAAAAAGTTTTTCCGGAAAAACTTTACGAGGACCTCCGTAATGAGTTGGGGAAGCATTTTGTACCGTCCCACTGTTTTTTCAAGCATGTTTACACATTTACGAGCAACCTTTTAGGGTTTTTACATGACTTTTTTATTTTTTTGTGTGTATTAGCCCATGGTCTAGCGCCTCGGAGCACTCAAAGATTTTTGTGAAAAAACTTTCTAAGGACCTCTGGAATAAGTTGGGGAAGTATTACGTACAATTCCACAATTTTTTTAAAGCATATTTTCACATTTACAAGCTAACTTTTCAGAAATACGCGACTTTCTTGATTTTTAGTTTATACTAGTCCATGGATCTGGCGCCTCGGAGCACCCCAAAAAATATTTAGAAAAAGCTTTATGAGAACAGTTGTAATGAGTTGAGGAAACATTACGTACAATCCACCATTTTTTCAGACATATTTTGGCATTTATGAGCCAACTTTTAGAAATTATGCGACTTTCTTGATTTTTCATATTTATTAGCCCATGGATCTGGTGCCACAGAGCACCCAAATATATATTCTGAAAAAACTTTATGAGGACCCCTGTAATGAGTTGAGGAAGCATTACGTACGGTCTCGTCATTTTTTGAGGCCTATTTTTGCATTTATGAGCCAAATTTTAGGTATAATGCGACTTTCTTGTATTTCGTGTGTATTAGCTCATGAAATTGGTGTCTCAGAGCATCCAAAAAAAATTTCCAAAAAAACTTTGTGAGAACCTTCGTAATGAGCTGGGAAAACATTACATACAATCCCACAATTTTTCACGCATATTTTCGCATTTAAGTGCCAACTGTTAGAAACTACGCGTCTTTCTTGATATTTCGTGTGTATTAGCCAGTAGATATTGCGCCTCGAATCACCCAAAAAAAATTCTGAAAAAACTTTACGAGGATTGTCATACTAACAAAGCTCGAGCAATGAATGTAATTATTTCTAAATGCGGTCTCAAGTTAATGCTATACAGTAATAATTTAGTAGGTATTCAAAAATTTATATGTGATCGGGCAAAAGTTATTAATAATCGTGGTGCTTGAGATATTATGTGTGCACCTCAACTAATTTCATATTCGATCTAATGGCATATATATAGGTTTCCATTAAACCCCTGTCAAGGGCAAGAACCCTTACTGTATCTGTCCTGTTTTATTTCGTATTGCTCATGTATGTACAGTAGCGTTTGCGGCATTAAGACATCGAATTCATCTGAACTCAATACCTTTTAACTCGCAGCATAAGTTCATGAGTTGAAGTTTCTCTAAAACTTCAAACAAATAACATGTTTGCATCCGTAGTTCTAAAAGTATAACGAGTTAATAAATACTAGAAACATTATATTTGAATTCATCTGAACTCAGTACTTTTAACTCGAAGCATAAGTTTATGTATGAAATGTCACTAAAATTGCAACAAGTAAGAGGTTTGAAAAAGTACAACGAATTAAATACCAGAAACATGACACAAGTTTAGATCAATTCATAATGATTTAGTCGGACTCGGGTAACCGGACACTGGTTCCTCAACTTCTACGAGCGAATATTGAACACAAAAACCTTGTTTGAAAAACAGGCTGCAACCTTGTTGCCTTCCTTGTTCCAACAGACATTGAAAATTCCGCCATCGCTGTGGTAAGTTTGAATAATCTTGGCCTCCTTTACTGACCATATATTCATGCATTTATCCAGTGATCCACTCACCAAGTAGTCACGTTTGGACTGAATGCAACGGAATAAACGACTTCCCTGGATTTAAAATGAAACAGAACCTACTCAGTAAAAAACAAAAACATTCAACAAAAACGATACTGTTAACTAATTCTCACATCCCCACCCAAATAAAAGGAATATGCATATAATATAGGTATCGATAGTTCCGAGTACAAGTAAACAAACCCCATAATACTCGAGACTGTAATTTGACATTTAAAACTGTAATTTTACTAAGAGTGCCTTAATATCTCGTGCGTCCAAATAGACATAATGATTTAACATCCATTACCAGTGACCGTTCAATAGGAACCAGATGTCCATCTATTGTGTTCCTATTGAGCCGTGCCTCGTATCCGAAAGTAAATGTTGAATGCGTGAATCCTGAAAAAATATATCAGCAAACCAGTAGAGTGATTAGAGGCCAAGATTGTAAAAACTTATAACGGCGATGGAGGCATTTTAAAAGTGCGTTGGAACAAAGAAGGCTGCAAGGTTAAAGCTTGTTTCGCAAACAAGAAGTTCTGTGTGTTTGATCAAAAGAACTTGGGAACTGAAAATTTTTCATTTTAGTTAATTTGTGCGCTTATTTGGGTGTAAGACTTTGTTTGGTATCATGCTTTCTTTCATTGCTTTATCAGTCCTATACAGGTTTTTCGGCTTAATACATAATTAACTTGTCAAAATATTCCATTTAGAACTTCGATCTACGTCATGCTTCAATTGAACATGCCTAATTTAAATATCTAAATAGAATAATCTGACTTGTTTATAAAGTTGGTATTAAGCCTGTTGTTTTATGACAGAATATTTATGGGCTAGCAACTACGAAAAACTAAAAATATTGTCTAATTTATGTAAATTTGCCCCAAAATGGACTCTAAAAATTGCGAGACTATATGTATTGCTCCCACAACTTCCTACGGAGGATTTCGTAAAGGTTTCACAAAGAAATAGTTCGAAAGTCATATCACTAAAATATTCATGACTTAACACACACGAAAAACTGAAAAAATCACCTAATTTCTATAAATTGACCCCTAAATTTCAAAAATTGATTCTAAGAAAATTGTGAGATTGTACCTATTATTCCCCCAACTCCTTGTGGAGTGTACCGTAAAGATTCTACAAAGAAATTTTCTAGAAGACATATCACCAAAAAAATTCTTGGGCATACACGAAAAATTAAGAAAATCGCTTAATTCTTGTAATTGGCCAATATATGAGTAAAATAGACTCTAAAAATTGTGAGATTGTACATACTGTCCCCCCAACTCCCTATGAAGGATTCCATAAGGATTTTGCAAAGCAATCGTCTATAAGTCATATCGCAAAAATATTTATGGACACATACAAAAAATTGAGAGAATCGCCTAATTCTTGTAAATTTGCCCCTTAATGTCCAAAATGGACTCTAATAATTGTGATATTATACATATTGTTCCCTTAACTCCCAATGAAGGGTTCTATAAATATTTCGTAAAAAAATCATCC
This sequence comes from Solanum lycopersicoides, assembly GCA_022817965.1. NCBI lineage: Eukaryota > Viridiplantae > Streptophyta > Magnoliopsida > Solanales > Solanaceae > Solanum > Solanum lycopersicoides. The sequence continues at coordinate 95,037,008 of CM040629.1, read as the reverse complement.
GAAAGACATATCACCAAATATTCATGAGCTAATACACGCAAAAAACTATGGAAATCGCTTAATTCCTGTAAATTGCCCCTCTAAATGCGCAAAATGGACTCTAAAAATTATGAGATTGTACATACTTCTCTCTAAATCTCTACCGAGGATTCTATAAAGATTTCACAAAGAAGTCATCTGGAAGACATATCACTTTTTTTAACATTATTTGGGGAACAATCTCACTTTTGGACTTATTTTAACATTTACGAGCTAATTATAGGAATTACGCGACTATCTTGTTTTTTAATTTGTATTAGTCCATGGATTTGACGTCTCGAAGTATCCAAATATTTTTTTGATTTTTTAGGAACTCTGTAATGAATTGGAGAGATATTATTTATTGATTCATTATTTTTCTCAGGCATATTTTTGCATTTACGATCCAACTTTTAGAAAATATGCGACTTTCTTAGTTTTTCATGAGCATTAACACATGAATCTGGCGCCTCAGAGCACCCAAAATATTTTTGTGAAAACACTTTATAATATCCTTTGTAATGAATTATTATAATATCCTTTGTAATGAATTAGGGAAGCATTACGTATAGTCCAAAAAGAATTTGAGGCATATTTTTGCATTTTCGCGCTCACTAGAATCACACAATTTCCCCACCCATGTGTGTAAGCCTTTGGGTATGAGGCCTCGGTGCACTCAAAAAATATGTCTACAAAAACTTTATGAGGACAAGTGTAATGAGTTAGAAAAACATTACGTATAGTCTCACAATAATTCTCACACATATTTTTGCATTTACGAGACCACTTTTAATAATTACGTGACTTTCTTATTTTTTCGTGTATCTTTTGGAGCTGAAGCCTCTGAGCGCCCAAAAAAAAATTCTAAGAAAATTTATGAGGACCGCAGTAATGAGTTAGTGAAGCATTATGTACAATTCCACTGTTTTTCAGGCATATTTTCGCATTTATAAGCCAACTTTCAGAAATTACTCGATTTTCTTGTTTTTTTTTGTGTGTATATAAGCCCATGGATCTGGAACCTCTAAGCACCAGAATAGATTTTTTGAAAAAACTTTATGAGGATCTCCGTAATGAGTTGGGGAAGCATTTCGTGCAGTCCCACTGTTGTTTCCAGCATGTTTTCACATTTACAAACAACCTTTTAGGATTTTTACGTGACTTTCTTATTTTTTCGTGTGTATTATCCATGGATCTAGCGCTTCGACGCCCTCAATTTTTTTGTGAAAAATCTTTCTAAGGACCTCCGGAATGAGTATAGAAAGTATTACGTACAATCCCACAATATTTTTCAAGCATATTTTTGTATTTACAAACCAACTTTTCATAAATACGCGACTTTTTTGTTTTTTCGTGTATACTAACCCATGAATCTGGTGCCTCGGAGCACCCCAAAAATTATTTCAAAAAAACTTTATGAGGACCTTTTTAATAAGTTAGGGAAACATTATGTACAATCCCTCATTTTTTTCAGGCATATTTTAGTATTTATAAGCCAACTTTTAGAAATTACGCGACTTTCTTGATTTTTTGTATTTATTAAGCCCATGGATCTGGCGCTTCATAGCAACCAAATATATTTTCTGAAAAAACTTATGAGGACCTCTGTAATGAGTTGAGTAAACATTACGTACAACCCCGTGATTTTCTTAGGCATATTTTTGCATTTATGAGCCAAATTTTAGGTATAATGCGATTTTCTTGTTTTTCGTGTGTATTAGCTCATGGATCCGACGTCTCAGAGCACCCAATTTTTTTTCAAAAATACTTTATGAGGATTTCCGTAATGAGGTGGGGAAGCATTTCGTACAATCCCACCATTTTTCACGCATATTTTTGCATTTACATGCCAACTTTTAGGAACTACGTGTTTTTTTTAGATATTTCTTGTGTATTAGCCCGTAGATATTACGCCTCGAATCACCCAAAAAAAATTCTTAAAAACTTTATGAGAACCGTTATACTAAACAAAGCTCGAGCAATGAATGTTACTATTTCTAAATGTTGTCTCAAGTTAATGCTACAGTGATAATTTAGTAGATTTTTAAAAATTTATATGTGATCGGGCAAAAGTTATTAATAATCGTGGTGCTTGAGATATTATGTGTGCGCCTCAACTAATTTCATATTCGAACTAATGGTATATATATAGGTTTCCATTAAACCCCTGTCAAGGGCAAGAACCCTTACTATATCTGTCCTGTTTTATTTCGTATTGCTTATGTATGCACAGTGGCGTTTGCGGCATTCAGATATTGAATTCATCTGAACTCAGTACCTTTTAACTCACAGCATAAGTTCATGAGTTGAAGTTTCTCTAAAACTTCAAACAAATAACATGTTTGCATCCGTAGTTCTAAAAGTATAACGAGTTAATAAATACTAGAAACATTACATTCAAATTCATCTGAACTCTGTACTTTTAACTCGAAGCATAAGTTTATGTATGAAATGTCACTAAAATTGCAACAAGTAAGAGGTTTGAAAAAGTACAACGAATTAGATACCAGAAACATGATACAAGTTTCATAATGATTTAGTCGGACTCTAATATGGGTAACCGGACACTGGTTCCTCAACTTCTACGAGCGAATATCGAACACAAAAACCTTGTTGGAAAAACAGGCTGCAACCTTGTTGCCTTCCTTGTTCCAACAGACATTGAAAATTCCGCCATCGCTGTGGTAAGTTTGAACAATCTTGGCCTCCTTTACTGACCATATATTCATGCATTTATCCAGTGATCCACTCGCCAAGTAGTCACCGTTTGGACTGAATGCAACGGAATAAACGACTTCCCTGGATTTAAAATGAAACAGAACCTACTCAGTAAAAAACAAAAACATTCAACAAAAACGATACTGTTAACTAATTCTCACATCCCCACCCAAATAAAAGGAATATGCATATAATATAGGTATGGATAGTTCCGAGTACAAGTAAACAAACCCCATAATACTCGAGACTGTAATTTGACATTTAAACGTGTAATTTTACTAAGAGTGCCTTAATATCTCGTGCGTCCAAATAGACATAATGATTTAACATCCATTACCTGTGACCGTTCAAGCTGTGAAGAAGACGCCCTCGTTCAACATCCCACAGTTTCACAGTAGAGTCAAACGAAGCACTACACAGACAGACAATTAAACAAAATCACTAAGATCAAATAAATAAAAGGTGTAGCGCAATACATCAAATCAGCACACGGTTAAAGTGAAACTATATCTCCGTGGATTATTTTTACTTCCAAGGGGATTACGGGCCAGATTGCAATTGGGGCTTTAAGCGCGCCTTTGACAACAATGTACGAAAAAGAACTTCGGAGGTAAGTCAGCCCCGACAGAAGGCATGAATATATCTTATATAACCAAACAGAAGGTTTACGTGCACAGCGAAGACCATATGGATAGTTTTTTCAGGCTCACGGTAGAAGTAAGCGGGATTTAGAATTCTATGCTGGTTCGACACCAGAATCAAGCAAAAGACTTATTGGGGTTCATACATCTGTTACTAACTAGCAGGCAAGAAGCCTAAAGTTTGAAAGGACTAAACAAAAATAGTGTCGTATAAAATGGAATGGTGGGAATACTGTGTCTAGAAAATATAGAATCTTTTCGCTAAGCTATGAACCTTATGTTACCACAACATCTGAATTGATTAAAATAGATCGAATACCTTGCTAGCAACAACTTTTTGTTCGGATTGCTTGTACCAGCGCCAGTTGGACTCCATTTGATGGTATTTATCTCCTAAAAGAAAAAACATAACAGTCAACAGCTGATATCTGATTTGATTAAATGAATCAACAAAGAAAAAAAAAGAACAAAAATAAATACTTTGCTGTGTTCTCGGAAATTATGCAAGCAGACATCCTTTTTCATGCTCCATATCTGCACGGAAACAATGAATAATTTTATACAACACATATTCGAAGTCCTGGCACACGAAAAGGTGAAGCTAAAATTCAACTTTCTCTAATCTGGACTTGTGTAATCCAGACAATGCAGATTTCTTTTTCAGTTAACCGAGAAATCCCCGAGGGCCAGTGGCACACCACAACACCTCTCTAACTTAAATGGAATTACCTTAACAGTGGTATCTTCGGAGCATGAAGCCAGTACGGAACCTGAAGGATCCCACTTGATAGCATTGATCGCATTCTGCAATAGAATTAATGTTCTTGATAAGCTTCAACCCTCCGATAGCAAAGCAATAAAATGGGATCATACCTTATGTCCTGAGAATCTTTTGACTGGTTGATTCTCCCCAACTTTACAAACATAAATCTTGTTATCAGTGGAGCCGATCGCAAAAGAATTGTTGTCAAGCCAATCAACATCAAGAAGACCTGAATGGGGTTGTATAACAACAGTGAGAGAATATGCGAAACAAAATAAAATGATCTATCCTTGCGAAGCTACGAGGTGAAATATAAAGGAAAATTATTTCTTTAAGACAGAACAAGGGCAAAAAAACACCTGAGTTAAAACAAAATTGCTGCTTCGATTCTCCAGACTTCACCTTCCAAACAACGGCAGTTCTATCAGTACTACCGCTAAGGAGATAATCACCTTTCTTGTTCCATTTCAAAGAGAAGATTGTCCCTTCATGTTTGTTAAGAGTTTGAAGCAATAACCCTGGATGAAAAGTCAGTTATACGTATCAGTAAGAAAAGACGTTCCAGTTTGATGACATGATGACAACACGAATATTCCTCCATGCCCCTTACCAGATCGGGTCCAGATTCTGGCTTGGCCATCGTAAGAACCTGTCGCAAGCAGGGTACCCTTGCTCTGTACAAGAAATATTCATAAATACAAGATTGAATAGTAAAAAGAAAATCAAATTAGTTAGCACAAGGAGTACAGTCTAATTTCAGAAATGCCACCAGAAAAGTATAGATCAACGGAAGTCAGCCTAAAACTAGTAGTAGAAAACTCACATTCCAATCAAGCGTTGTAACATCGTTGTTTTCCTCAGTTGCTCGACTGTCCAAATGCTTCAAAACCATAACATTTGGAGGCATCCTCTGGATAGTAGAATTACCTGAACCATCGCCAATAGTCCAAATTCTAGCAGTAGAGTCTCCAGACCTAAATTGATATTACACATGGTTAGCTATAAGAGAGACGGTTCCTTAGAAGAGTCGAAAACTACTCTCAACTTAGAAGTGTCATTATAATATAATTATTTAACCATATGCTACTATCATGATATCACCGACCAATTAGATATTCGAAGTCCCTGTGCTTACGATAATTGTTTCTAAAAGTTGTAAATCACGAGAGAATTAGAAACAGAAGTATAAGTATGAACGGAGTCGATTCATAGACGAGAGCAACAAAAGAAAGAAACGGAACTAATACTTACCCAGATGCAAGAAGTGACCCTTCCGGACTCCAAGCACAGACAAAAACCTGGCATGAGTTTAGGAACAAGAGAAATTTGTAACGTTAATATAGAAAACAGAAAAGATATGAAATTTATCATTTTGGCTATTAAGAAATTATAGTGGACTAGAAGAACTTTATAGAGATATGGTCAAACCTCGGATGTATGCCCTTCCAAAGCCATTACATCACAGCTAGAAATTTCACACGGCGAAGAGGTCGAGTCTGTGCAGATATCCATAGGCTCCAAATCTATCATGCAACAAAAGCGAGACTTAGTGTCCACAAGACCAACACAGAAATATGTATAAATATCAGCTTCATGCTCACAATGCTCATACAAGTAACAAATAAGCTGCAATGGGGAATGTCTTACCTCCGGCATTTATATTTTTTTCCTTCTCGCTGTCTCTTGCAGGTTCTCGTTCATGGTCGAGCTCATTGTCAGCATTTGCCTTATCTTTCTGAGCCTTTTCCTTTTCCTCTTTAATCATTTGTTGCAACTCAGATACATTTTTTGTTATGAGATCGAAAGGTTCCATAAATCTAAAGTCTTCATCCATATCGGTATCATCCTGCATTCCGTAGTTATTATTGGCTAGTTAAGAGTTATAAAATGATTAGACAGAAAAAAAAAGAATATTCAAAAATTTGACTTACGTTGCTCAGGTTGGTTTCCAGCTCAAGATACTGAAGGCCCTTTTTCACAATTTTAACAAGAGCATTAAGAGGAACCAGATTTCCATCTATTGTGCTCCTATTGAGCCCTGCCTCGTATCCGAAAGAAAATGCTGAATGAGTAAATCCTGAAAAAATATATCAGAAAACCAGTAGACTGATTAGATATTACCGTACTAGTCCATCACGATCAAAGTCAAGGTGTCAGCCAACCTATTAGCTAATCAATCAAGTACATATCTAAAAACTGATATTATAAAGGACTGACCATAAACTAGAGTGTCTTGAACACCTTGGAAGATCACTAAAAGTAACTTAAATTTTGGTTGTTCAATCAAGTAAGAGAAGTTGAATAATCTTGTTATTATCTTTTTTCTTTTTCTTGCTCGAATAATCAGGAGCAACTGTTCCAATGCCCCATACAGCATGCAAAAACTAAACCAACAATTGAAATGAGCACGAAAAGATGATTGTTTGTCATCCAGAAGAATGAAAAGCAATATGCAGTTCAACCCCTAAAACATCAGTGTCTTCACCATAGCGAGATCTGCCCATTCTAGATTTAAAGTATTTTCGAACATAATAACTTTCCAGCTATTGTTTTAATACTTTCTTCCACTATCACTACTTTAATCGTATATGTCAAATTAGCGACTTAACTTCCGTCCGTAGTCAAACACCATCCTACTCACCCCAGAACCTAATAGTCCTTGTTTAAATAACCAAACTAGCCAATTTATCTGTTACTAGTCATTCTTTGTAATCATTGAAATATAGAAAAGCCGTATCTTTCTTGTCAAAGCAGTAAAGACAGGACATTTTCTGCTAACGCAAATTGCCCAATCAGTCTTAGCCACTACCAGATGAAGTCAATTTTATTCTCGACAATGTTTGCACTAGAATACAACAACAACAACAATAGCATACCTGATGTAATCCCACAAGAGAGATAAGGGGAGGGTAGGATGTTTGCAGATCTTACCCCTACCTTCGAGGTAGAGAGCTATTTCCGATAGACCCTTGGCTCGAAAAAACGCTTATCACTAGAATGGTTACAGAAAAATGCTTATATCGCAGAATTTAACTCGTCTAACAAGAACATACCCAAGGGGTCTGTGTAGGGTGGGGTGTACACAAACCTTAATCCTATCTGTGCAGGTAAAGGGCGATGTTTCCAAATATACCAAAGCAACTGAATTCGTCTAAATGTGATTAAAAAAATAATTTACCATAAAAAACACTTAAAGGACTATAAAGAATACAAATTATCATTTGAATCCTACAAGATTGTACATGTCCTGAAGATGAAAATTGAATTACCTGATTCCTGGAGGTACCGGAAAACAATGAAATTCAACAGGTCGGAGGTTAAAGAGGCCATTGTTTGTGAATCGGCTGCGGCGACGGCGGCGGAGTTAAGTAAACAGAGATATAGGCTAGGCTACTACTATGATATATAGAGGGAAAAAATGAAAAGTGGAATTTTTGGAGACACAACATTTATATATGAGACATTAAAATTAGAAATGTTTTCGTTCCGAAAGGCATTTCGCATGAAGTGTTGACTGTTGAATGACTAATGTACCCTCCACGCTCCAGCGAAAAAATATTATTATTTTTAACAAAAACAGTTGGTTAAAACAAATACTATGCTGGCAAGAGTTGAGTAGTTAAACATATTTAATCATATCTAAAAATGGAGAGACGGATTCAGAATTTTAAGGAGATGTTTAATTGGTAATATACCACAATACATTCAATTTACGGAAATCAAAATCTATTATCTAATTTAGATGAACCCCTCATACACTAAATGATGACAAGTTATTGGCATCCCTAACACCTAACGTTGAGGTAGAGAGGTTGTTTACGATAGATCCTTAGCTTAGAAAACGTTTATGCACTAGAACTTTTTTCGTAACTGTTAAAATATATGTGAACCACTTTTATAACGAGGTTATATATCATCTCTAAAATGCAAAGTAAAGGTATAACATACCCTTTTCCCTTTTATAAATTCTATAAGTTCGACTATAAGAGAAAATTTCTAGTTATTATCGTAGCTCTGAGCCCAGCAGCCATGGGAGCCTTGCTTAGCATCGAAAAACAGAGCTGGGTAACGCCAAAAAAGCATAATTTTTTTTTGGAAGAGTTCGTCAAACAACCATTAGACCATCCAAGGCTCCACGATCGAAGTTGTGACCCAATAAAGGCCATCGGTGCTGTTAATCACACTCTAGTCTAACGGCCACGATTCATCCACTAGTCTTAATTTCCTGTCTCCTTAGAGGTTGTTACATGAAAATGTTTACTTTGCATAATTTAACTCGTCTAACAACAACAACAACATACCCAGTGCGTATACAAGCTTTGCCTCTAATAGAAGAGCTATTTCCAAACACACTCTCGCCAGAGGCGGAGCCAGAATTTTCGATAAAAGGGTTCAAAATCTGAAAGAAATAGACACACAAAGTAGCTTAAGGAGGTTCAACATCTACTACATATACCTAAAAAATTATTTTAATCATATAAAAATAATATAATTTTCCGTCGAAGGCGGTTCAGATGAACCCCTAAAGCTATGGTGGCTCCGCCACTGGCTCTCACCTCTAGTAAATTGTACCAAATCAATTAAAAAGTACTCATCCAATTAGTGATTCAAATTTCAAAACAAAATCGAATATATGAGGAACAAGCTCAGAAAGAGAAAATTGAAGTACCTGATTCATCGAAGTATGCCTAGTGCCATAGCCACATGGTGGTAAGGGTGTCTAATTCGTCTAAAAAAAATACAATATATATAAGTAATATGATACATGAAATGATTAAATAACATATTTTGAACAACCTTAACATAAAAACCTATGACTTCTGGATACCGTTTGTGAAATTTCTGGCTCGGCCACTTCAAGTAACGGTAAACATTGTAATTCGGTTTGAGGTAATCAATACCATTGTTTGTGAATCGCCGGCAGAGTAAAGTAAACAGACATACAAAGAGGGGGAAATGGAAAGAGGGAAATTTGAGAGAGATGGTATTTATATATGAGGCGTTAGAATTGGATTTGTTTTAGTTTTATGACTAAACTACCTAAACACATGGTTATAAATAAAATATATGATGCTTTAAATTTATTTTAGGGGAAATTACGCGGATAAATAAACATATACTAGTTAATTAAATAGCATAGCTATAGTTTGTATTAATTATCATTCACGACTAACCTTTAACTGTATTTACATCTCCTCTCTTTGGAATCTTGCTCTCCTCTCTCCTCTTTTTCAGTCATCTCTCCCTCGCCTCTCTCCTCTCCCTGCTCAATCACTCTCTCGCTTCTTTCTGTTCAGTTTCTCTCGTTTATTCAAACACAAATTATACAAATACAAATGTTAGTACTTATTTATGCACACACAAATCATAACAATCAATTGTACAAATACATGTTCAGTCTCTCTCTCGCTTCTTTCTGTCTAGTCTATCGCTTATACAAATACAAAGTATATAATTACATATGTCAATAGCCGTTTATATACCAAACACAAATGATAACATTAATCAATTATACAAATACAAATTATAAGTGTCATATAGGCGGGTTGTGTGAAAATTTGAGATATTAAAATGTGTTGAAATAGAAACTAGATTGGGTTCTGACCCACCGAAGCTTACTTTGGGCTCATGGGCTTTATTTTAATGACTATTTACGAAATTTCTCCTACGGGTGTCAAAATGAGTCCTAATCCGCCTAATCTATTCAGAATTTATAGGTTGGGCTCAAGATAATTTGAATTGAGTTCAATCTCAACTCATTCAAGTTTTAACCAATTTTTTAAAAAAAATTCAATTAAGCGCAATTTAATCTCCAATTGCAACCTGTTTAAAAACTCTTTACTTATTTATTTATTTTCTTGAGTTGAAATTCAAATTGTGGTTATAAAAGTTAACTAATAACATGTCAAATTATTGAGATTAAGCAGGCCAAATTGGATGGGTCATAACCCAATCCGATTTTTATCCCATTTGAACCCAAAGTAAACTTGGGCGGGCATAACCCAACCCGATATTTAACATATTTGAGTCCAAAGTAAATTTAGGCGGGTCATGACTCAATTCGATTATTTTTTCAACCCACTAAGCAAACTATAGCTATAGAAGGCCTAATATTTGCTATTCATGAAAGTACCCCTTCAAATATCTCCAATGTCAAATCAACCCGATCACTTGATGCCCTATTTAATCCTATCTAAACATGAATAGAAAGAATCAAAATTTGATTTGAGAGTCTATCACGACATATTTAATTTATTGGATTCAAAATTTATTATTAATACTAATATCTTCGTGAATATATCAAATGAAACTATTTAATTCAGATGAATAGATACATTAAACGTGAAAAATGGTCTGCATATTTGATATCTACATAAAAAAAAATCATAATAGTTAACTATAGTTAAGTTATATATAAACTTGATAATGTGAATTAATTAACTATTATTGATGAAAAAATTGTAAATGAAGACATGTGTGACGTGTTCATTAGGCGTAAACATTATATAACAGTACAATTTTACCTAAATGATATATTAGATTCGTCCCTGATATTAGAGATGGCAACGAAGCAAAGCGGTGTGGTGAGGGGCGGGTTGAAGTAGTCTTTTAAGAAGTTGATATAGTGCGGTGCGAGTAGCGGGGGTTTCAATTTAATTTAATATTTTTATTTGAACCGCAAATTTTATTAGTTAATTAAATTGCGTATAATTACAAACTATTTTTTTGCATCCAAACTCCTAATATATAACATTTATTATTATTATTTCAAACTATCAATTTTACTATAACAATTTGGAACACTTAAAAATGAATTTAGCTTACTAAGTATATTAAAATCAAATAAAGAGAAAAAGGTTATGGTATACCCTTCAACTTCGCGATTTAGAGTTGATGTACCCTTTTTTACAAAATTAGCTCACATATACCCTTAGTGTAACACAAATGACCCAGATATATTCTTCTGATCTAATGGAAGTGAAGAAATAAAGGGAAAATGGTCAAAAATACCCCTCAACTTTCGTTTACTATTTTAGGTTTATCATTAACTAGTATTTAGGACTAAAGGGTTGATGATCCACTTGAGGAGTAGTTGATCACACAACCGGAGCCTACATGATTTTCCATATCAATTCACTACATGAAAATGGTGAATTACATGAGGATTTTCCTGCAAATTTCATACTAATCTCCAGAAAACTCTCCATGTAATTCACTCTTTTCCTGTAGTCAGAGGCGGATCTAGAATTTGAACTCCTGGATGCCACATTGTTCAAGTAAGATAAGTGGATCGGTTGCTTTAATTTTGAGTTACAATCGAGTTATTCATCTTTTTTCGATCTTTATAAACAAATTGATCAAACATGCATGTTAGTAATATTTTCTTTTAAATATTATGAGATTAGAGCTAAGTAACAATTCTATTTTTATTTCTTTTTAGTAATTAGTGGCCTTATTCGCTGAAACTTTGAGGATAAATGAGTTTTTTCACACTAAAATTTGAGCTTGTATAAACTATATATAATAGTGTTAACTCAATATATTCATATTCCATTGACTTGATGTGTTGTTGCAAAATATAACAAAAGAGAATACAAATTTTAGTTCCAATCTAGTCATCTTACTTAGAAAGAATGTTGGTGAAGATCGAATTCAAATTAAAAGAACTCTAATAATAATATTCATCATCTTTAAAATTTATATTTTTTAAATTACTATTTAAATGTATTCATAATAATATTTATGTCACGTTCATAATTTAATTGATAAAGTATAAACACGCAACACTAATATCAAGAAATTAATAATTAGTGAAAGAGAAAGTAAAATCTTAAAAATTAATTATGGTGAATAGGAGTCAGTTTGAATCAACAAAGAATACTTGTAAATTAATAAGAATGAATGAAAGGGGAAAAAACTCACACATTATTTTTAAAAAAAGGAGAAAAAAAGGAAAAAAGAAAAAGCTTCCAAAAATTAATGCTACCACAAGGTTCGAACCGGTGAAGCTGCCTGTGTGACATATTACCTACTTTGCCAATTGAACTACTAACAATTTTATTTAGTGGGTGGCAAAGAAAATATATATTCGTTTTCTTAAACATGTATACATATATACAAAGTTTTTTCTGAGATCAGTGGATGTCATGGCACCCCACGGGCACCCATAGATCCGCCCCTGCATGTAGTGATTTGGAAATCAGTTGACCATTAACTAATCAGTTCTTTGCTCCATGTTCCTCTACTAGCTTCTGCAATAACTTGTCATCTTGAAGATTCCAATATCAAGGCTTGTTCTTTCCCTTTTTCTTCAATTTCCACTCAATAAAATTAGTCAAGTATATGAGATAGAAGGAATGAACGATACCGGCTGTATAAAGTACAAAGTATATATGTATAGTGGGTGGAAGGAGGAGGTAGGCGGCCTAACACTTACTTGGTAAAGACTTGTGAGGAGAGTGGAGTATATATAGTGGGGGTGGGGGTACATGGGATAGGGGTGACCGGATTAATAGGTACTCTCTTCGTTTAAAAAAGATTGACCTTCTTTTCTTTTTAATCTATTTAAAAAAGAATGACCTCATTTCTTTTTTGGTAACATTTTAATTTCAGCTTTTCATGTAGCATGTTTAAGGCCACAAGATTAAAGGAAGATTTTGAATTTTTTTTGGCTAAAATCATCCCTCAACTATGACTTGAATCTAATGTACATCCTTAAATTATCTAAGTGAGCAAAAATATCCTTATACTATCCAAAAAATAACAAGAAATCCTTTAGCCTATTTTTATTAAGAAACTGATTGAACCAATAAAAAAAAATTAATTTGGTCACATCTTGGCCACGACGAAAAGATCAAAGTTACCTAAAAAGAATAAGGATATGGATATGATATGAATCTTGAATTTAAATTTCGTGAGTTGTTAGTTTATATAGTATGTTTTTTTTTGCATCATCAAGTAAATTGACTTGCTCCAATACATAAGTTTTGAAATATTCATACAGTACGTTCCGAAGATTAAAAAGATTATGTAAAAAAATCATTTCAAATATATTACATCCAACTATTTAGATATTGTCTTTAGTAAAATATTGAGGGGTATATACTATATACACAATGTTCACATTTTATACAATGTACAGAAATGCTGGAAATTTAGTGAAATCACGTAGATATTTAGTTATTAAAAAAAACTACTTTATTTGAAATTTTTGAAGTTGGAGTAGTACTTGTTTTTTTCAAAGAATATTTAGAATTTGAATATATTTTATCTGAATATAATTTAAACCCTTAATTTCAAAAAATTAAAAAAAATTTATCTAACTTGATTAGCTATTCATTCGACTTGACACATTCTTTGTTGGGGCGTGAGTTTTTTTTAAAAAAAAATAAAGAAAAGGATGAATTTTGCAATTTTTTGATAGTTCAGAAATGTTTTTTGTTCACTTATAAAACACAAGAATGTACTTTAGGTTTTGGTCATACTTCAGGAATGATTTTAGCCAAAATCTCGGAAAATTTTAGTACTTTTGACACAACTTTAATTTAGGACCACAAAATTCAAAAATCTTCTCTATTTTCTAAAATTTTGTGCTACGTCAAACGAGATCAATCTTTTTCAAACGGAGGAAGTACTTATTAATTATACAAATGAAGTGTATCCCATTGCTAAAATCTCATAAATTATTAGTTTTTTTCTTTAAATAGTGTTTGATGGATTGGATTGGAGGGGAGTAATATTAAAGTTTGACTAGCTATTATTTTAGGAGAAAAAACAAAATAACATTCAAACTAGTCATTTTAACTACAAAATAAATGTTTGACAGATAATTATTTTTTGTGTAAAAAACTTAAGTTTTTTCATATCAAACTAATGAATATAAGAGATTTACTTTGATAGGCACTTATATCGAGATTAACTGAAATTTCGATAGAAAATTAATAAATTATATTTATATCATTCTGTGTATAAATTTCTTGACTTATAGTTTAATTCCATATTTTTATTTTGACTATCTCAAACTATCGATTATTATGTGTTGGCTTTTGAGGAAGAAGCAATTTGTCAATTAATGCACATGGTTCAATTGATTTGCCACCTTATTTCTTCCAAGTGATTTTCATTTTTTTGTTTATAAAATATTAACGGTTTAACCTACACGAACAAATAATAATCACTGATAAATTGAGATTTTAATGATCCTAGAACTATTTAGCACGTCTATAAATCGATAACTAAGTCGAATTGATAAACTTTATGTTGGATTTTAAAAGGTATGAATGGAAAACGAAGAGTTGCAACTTTTATGAAAGGTTGCGATTTTTATGAAAAGTTATGTCTTTCATGAAAAGTTGCGACTTTTATGAAAAGTTGCGACTTTTATGAAAAATTATGACTTTTATGAAAGGTGACGACTTTCCTGAAAGATTGTAACTTTTCCAAAGGTTTGTGACCTTTCCAGTAAGGCACAATAAGAAATTTTTCGCACTACCCTTTGTTCTATAAATTGAGGGATTTTCTATCATTTTAAGTATATAGAATACAAATATTTTTTATCTCTTCTTCTTCTTCTGCACAACAAAATTACTTCGTGTATTTTACTGTTGTTGACTGGTTCGCTGACACCAGAGTTTTTGATATCTATACTCTGGTGATTGAGATCATTTTACCCTGGGAGGTCATATTCCAAATCAAACCTCGGATACTAGAGGAGAATAATTTCCTTAAGGGGACACTGTGAGTTCAGTAGACTTGACCTTTTTTTGTTCGAAATTTTCCAGATTCTGGTACGTTACTGATTTTAAGTTTTTTCTTATTAATTTTTGTTCATCTCGTATACTGATTCAGTAAACTTTGGTTACTTCGTATTTCTGCAAAGTTTTATCAGAATAAGTAATTCTGTTTTTCAAACACAGATTGATAACAATCTTAAGGAAATTATCATATTGTTAGATTTTTTGTATTCTACTAATTGAGAGAATCTGATCATGGGAGTAGAAGATAAATGCATTACTTCTCCATAATTCGTAGCTTTGTTTAGCAAGGTCGAAGTGAGAATGTAACAGAAAAAACTTGTGGTATTCTAATTACAGATTACCAGGTAACCTTCTTATTATTGTCTAAGGATGAAAACAGTTTCTAAGAGTTATCATCTTTGATTTTTTATCATGTGTAGCTTTGGAAAAAGATATGCAAATCATATGTTGTGGAATGAATTTTACTTGGCAAATATTGTTGCCTTAAAATTCTTTAGTTTGCAAAAATGAGAGATGCATATTTTTGTTTGATAAAATAATATATCAAAATGTTATAATTGGAACTATTTGATAAGAAAAACATTTCTATGTGATGGTCTAAGAATATATTTTATTCTGATTGGAGAATATAAAAAAAAGACTTTTGTAGTTTTGTACTCTATGTGAAATGTTAGTGCGTCTGATTTTTGTAGAATAAAAATTGTTGTGGTTTTCTACTCTAAATAAATTGGACTTTGCAATTGCTTTGAAGAATATGTAAACTTCACGTGATAAGTCAGTTTTGTACTCTTATGTTCTACAAACTTCATTATTAAATAGAAAAAAAAATGTACAAAATTTTGTCTTTATTGTTAGTATTCTAAATACTAAGTGGTATGTCTATTTGTGATAGACGAGAAAGACCAACGTTTTGGGTATCAATACACTGGTGATTGAGATCATTCTACCCTGAGAGGACATATTCTAAATCAAACCTCGGATACCGGAGGGGAATAATTTCCTTAAGGGGACACTATGCATTCAGTGAGCTTGATCTTCTTTCTGTTTTTCAAATTCTGATATGTGTTACAAATTTCAGATTTGTGAATTAATTTATGTTCTTCTATTCTTCACTGGTTCATTAAACTTTGGTTACTTCGTGTTTCTGCAAAGTTTGTTGGATTCAGTAAGATTCTTTAAACACAGATTAACAACAATTTTTCTTTAAGAAAAATATTTTATATATTTTTTCTAATCTGTTTTCGATTCTAGTTTCTCTACTAGTTTTAATTTTCTAGTTATGAAAATATTCTTAAACTTTGCTGTGTCTTAACGAGTTCTTCAACGTTTTGTTCTAAGTATCTTAGTAATACAAGATGAATAACACTTTAAAAGTGAACTGAATTGATCGATACACAACCCTTGGGAGATCTAGTATGTAGCTTAGGTAAAAATGCATCCCCCCTTCATCCAGGGTGTTATTGTTTTAAAAAGGAAATATACTTATTAGACCCTGAAGGGTAGTTTAGTCATTCAACAATTCATTCGAAATACCTTTTTTGAAACCAACATAACTTTCACACATCCCAAAATTCACACTTACCATATGTTTTGCCTCTATATACATGAGAGGATGTAATAGTAATCCATTTGTCTGTTTTGAGTTTAAGCCGCTAACAATTCACAACAATGGCCTCTTTAACCTCTGAGTTCCTCAATTTCATTGTTTTCCGCTACCTCAGTGAATCAGGTAATTTACTTCTCATCTTTAGAACTTGTTATATCTATTCAAATTTAATTGATGTTGTGTTTCTATTTTGAAATCCCCATGAATCCGAGTTTAGTTGTCTTGATATGCTTTACTTAATTTGAGAGGATCCGAGTTTGAAAACCGAATCCCTCTATCTGCACAAGGTAGAGGTTAATGATTGCATACACCAACCTTCCCAAACACCCTGGATATGTTGTTGTTAGATGATAGTTTTTTTTTAAAAAAAATTATACACCGTTTCGAGCAGCCTTTTATTAATAATGTAATTTTAAAAACTCAACAACAGACAAGTACAAACAAAGGGAAGATGATGTGAAATTCTGCAAATAAACATTTTTCTGTTCTTATGAGCCAAGGATCTATCGAAAACAGTCTCTCAACCTCAAAGTTTGATATATTTTTTCAGGATTCACACATGCAGCATTTACTTTTGGATACGAGGCAGGGATCAATAGGAGCACGATCGATGGACATCTAGTTCCTCCTGGTGCTCTTATTCAATTTGTTCAAAAGGGTATTCAGTATCTTGAACTGGAAACTAATTTGGGCAACGTAAGATGAACATTTTGATATTCTAATTTTCCTATATGAAGTTTAGTTCTTTTTACCACTCTGTACTAACCAATATAATTACGGAATGCAGGATGATACCGATATGAATGAAGACTTCAAGCTTCTAGAGCCTTTGGATCTCATTACAAAGGATGTAGATGAGCTGCGGAAAATAATAAAAGAGAAAAAGGAGAAGGTTCAGAAAGATAAAGTGAATGCTGACCACAAACGAGAACCTACAAGAAATAGGGAGATGGAGAAACAACAAAAGGACAGAGAAAGGAGTGATGTTATGGTTTTGGAAGGGCATACATCTGAGGTTCGCCATGATTTCTAAATAGGTGATCTAATATATATCTTCAGTTTTCATTACAATTCTCTTTTGTTTCTATACTCGTGCTAGGTTTTTGCCTGTGCTTGGAGTCCAGAAGGGTCACTACTTGCATCGGGGTAAGCATTAGTACCATTTCTTTGTTTTCGCTCTCGTATATGAATCAACTGATGTTCATATTCATACTGCTGTTTTTTTAGACTCGTTGAACGAATCATGTTTATTATAGCTAACCTTGTGTAATAACACGTTAGGTCCGGAGACGCGACTGCTAGAATTTGGACTATTGGAGATGGTCCATGTAATTCTACTATCCCAAATGTTTTGGTTTTGAACCATTTGGAAAGTCAAGCAACTGAGGAAAACAAGGATGTTACATCACTTGACTGGAATGTGAGTTTTCTACTGCTTGTTTTAGGCTGACTTTCGTTGATGTACTTTTCTGAAACTAGATTGCATTGCTTGTACAGAGAGAGGGTACCCTGCTTGCAACAGGTTCATATGATGGCCAAGCCAGAATCTGGAAACGATCTGGTAAGGGGCATGTAGGAAAAACTTGTTTTGAAGATTGAATGTATAAATTGCCACTACTTTTCGTGTCTTGTTTTCTCTTACTGACTTTTCATACAGGGGAATTGGTTAGTACTCTTAACAAACATAAAGGGCCAATCATATCTTTGAAGTGGAACGAGAAAGGTGATTATCTCCTTAGCGGTAGTATTGATACAACTGCCGTTGTTTGGAATGTGAAGTCTGGAGAATCGAAGCAGCAATTTGATTTTCATTCAGGTTTTCTGTCTCAATTATTCTTTATATTGTACCTCATATCTAAGCAAGGATAGATTTTGTTTTTGTTTTGCTTATGTTTACTGTTGTTGTACAACCCCATGTAGGTCCATTGCTTGATGTTTCTTGGCGAAACAATGATTCTTTCGCGACCAGCTCCGTTGATAACATGATATATGTTTGTAAAGTTGGAGAGAACAAACCAGTCAAAAAGTTCTCAGGACATCAGGTGACGACTGAGCTTAGCATGTTATGCTTCATTCGTACATTGGTGTATCCGTTGTGAATGGTCTTAAAGGGTTGTTTACTTTGCCATTGCAGAATGAAATCAACGCTATCAAGTGGGACCCCTCAGGTTCTTTGCTGGCTTCTTGCTCTGATGATACCACAGTTAAGGTAATTCCTATCTTGTCCTTCTAAAGGTTAGGCGCATGTAACGTTTCAGACCGTGCAGCAAACATAAGCTTGGTGTTTTTAAAATGGGATAAGGTAGAGAGGCGGTGCGGTGTGCCACTGGCGCTCGAGGATTTTGTCCATAATTTATTGTTTTTGTTCAGATATGGAGCATGAAACAGGATGTCTGCTTGCATGATTTCAGAGAACATAGCAAAGTAACTATATATGTTCTTTCTTTTTCTTTGGTGTTTTCTTTGCTGCTGACTAATATTTTTTTTGTTAGGAGGTACATACCGTCAAATGGAGTCCTGCTGGCGCTGGTACAAGTTATCTGAATCAACAGTTGCTGCTGGCAAGGTATTCTATCTATTGCTACGGTCATGTTTACAATATTCTTTCACATGTGGTGGTAGCACAAGGTTCTCGATTATATATTACATTCGTCTGCTTTTAGTTGTTTGAGCTTATTGGTTTTGTTTTATTGTCTGTCTGTGTAGTGCTTCATTTGACTCTACCGTGAAGCTATGGGATGTTGAACTAGGACGTCTTCTTCACAGCTTGAGCGGTCACAGGTAATTGATGTGAACTCATTTTGTCTACTTGGAACGGACACAGGAGATAATAAGGCACTCTTAATAAAATTACACTTAATTGACTGTCAATTGATAGGCTCGAGTATTATGGGGTTTGTTTAGTGTTTACTAGTGTACTCAATTGAACTATCAATACGTGTGTATCTTTCTTTTAGTTCATCAATTCTTTGTATCGTTCTTAATGTTTTTGGTTTTTACCAAGTAGATTTTGTTCCGTTTTGAATCCAGGGAATCTGTTTATTCTATTGCATTTAGTCCGAACGGTGAATACATGGCAAGTGGATCATTGGACAAATGCATGAATATATGGTCAATTAAGGAGGCCAAGATTGTAAGAACTTACAATGGCGATGGCGCCATTTTTGAAGTTTGTTGGAACAAGGAAGGCAACAAGGTTGCAGCTTGTTTCGCAAACAAGAAGGTCTGCGTCTTTGACATGCGATTGTAGATCAGGTTGAGGAATCGATGTGAAACTCTACCTTTCAGAAACGCTGAATAATTGCGCGTCAAACTAAAGTCACATCGTAGATAACCTTTTTGTTGGTTACACCTAGTGTCTGGTTACCCAGATTGGGACCCGACTAAATCATTATCGCATTGATCTAAACTTAAGAGATTGTTTGGTTTGCAAACATATTATGTTGGATTATAATATATAGTATCTTACTTTAGTTTCAGGCATGTTACTATCTTCTATATCTTACATGAATAATAATAAAGAAAACTTCTCTACTCATTTTTAAGCCTAAGAAAGGATGTAAATGAACTTCTTTTAAAGAGTACAAAGCTGATATTCTGACTAATGTTTCAATTACATATGTTCGATTCTTGGAATTGTTTTACGTGTGTTCTCATTCATCTATTAGGTAGTTAAGTTAACTACATAAAATATATCATTCTCATTCGTTTCAATAAGTTGTAAAGCTATACGCATTTTATATTTAAGGTTGATGTATATAATTAAAAGATATGGCATATGTTGTGTGATTAACTTAACGCTCTAGACTCTAATAGACAACTGAAAACACATGCAAAAGCTTTTTTTTTATAGGAGTTGAGGTGACCAATTAAAACAAAACTTAGTTCGGGTGTCTTCTTTTTCAGACCCAACAAAAAGTACATTCTAAAGAAAAAAAGTTTTATCGTAGTACAACGCACATAGTCATCTTGTCGTAGTTATCCAATCCTTGTTTCTAGTAGAAGATGACAGATATCCCGTGGAATTAGTTGAGATGTGTGCAAGCTAACCTAACACCACGATCATCCAAAAAAACAAAATTAAAATAAATTCCATATTTGTCCCTCTATTCACTTTTACTTATCACAATTTGACTTGACATGTCCATTGAAAAAATAACTAATGATATAGGTGTGTTACCAAATTATCCCTTATGAAAAACAAGTTAGAAGTATTTAATATTGAAGGTAAAATGTCACACCCGAAGCTTACACCTTGGACGTGACTGACACTGGAAAATCATTGTTGGCCCCAAGTAAACCTTTGGTCTGACTTACTCAACGAAAGACTATATGCATATTTATAATGATCAAAAACATTATACTCACTTGAATAATAAAATACTGAGAATGCTTAAATAGCCAAACATTCAACTTGGCCAAAGTGGCAACTCAAGTCTTAACATATGAAATGAAATGTAAAGACAATTGAACTACTAATTGTCTGTCTATGAAACCTCTAGAAACAAACAGAGATGACGGGACAAGACCCCCGGTCATCCTAACAATGAATTACTGAAAAACGAAATAAAAGGAGTCCTCCAGAATGTAATGAGACTCATCAACAGACTCTAAGTGCTCAACTGGATCAACGAGGTGCTGGATGTTGATTACCTGCGTGTGCATCATAATACATACATTGAATGTACGAGTATGTGAGTTGGAATGCTAAAACAAGATATAGGCTCGAAAAGAACATGAAGAAACACTTATCTTGACTCTTCTCAATTTTTGAATAACGTAACTCAAACATAAAGCAACACAACACATGTCAACTTTACTCATATAAGAAAGTAATACAGTTTCTATGGGAGTTTATCTAATCGAAAATCATCACTATAAGCCTAAGTGGTGATACGACGTCTTGGCAACACTGTCAAAATTGTCTTATACTTTGCCGTCATATTGAACTACTTAACTTAGTGGATTCACTAGTTTATGCAAAAAACATCTTAATGAGTCATCTAAAAAGTATGATCTTTTACTACCCATGATGACTACATGGTTTATGGAGACTTGAGTTAATATGAACTAGCATTTCCATATCGATGCGCAATACTACTCTCAAAATATACTTAGTTAAAAACAAAACTATTTCTTTGGTTTGATATAATTACTCAAAACTTAGCTTAAAAGCTCTCTTGGAATCGATGTTCCCTTTCTTTCTCAAATGTAAAACATTTTAAACTTCTTGGAAATACGTAGTTCCCATATACTTCTTTGAAGAAATGAACTTCAAATCTTTACTCTTTTCTTGATTTAAACTTCTTGGAAATACGTAGTTTCCATATACTTCTTTGAAGAAATGAACTTCAAATCTTTACTCTTTTCTTGATTTGGAACTCAAGTCTTAAAACAAAGTAAAAACATTCGTGAAAGACTTTTGAAAACTTCATAAACTTTATAAACTTCTCTTGACTTGCTTCTTAACTTCTAAACTTGACTCTTAACTCTCCTTGAATTGAATTATGAATTCAAGGATTAAGATTTGTGATAGGAATGATCTCATGATATTTATGAATGATTTTAGATAGCTAAACATGAGAAAAGATCAAAATATCAATACCTGAGGGTGGGTCCGTGACGCGGAGAAGCATTTTAATTTTTGGTTCGGAAACAACTTTTGAGGCAAAACGGTCCATACCATTTTTCCCAAACCTGGGGAGCAGGTTCGCGACGCAGAGGCATTGCCCAGATTTGCCCGACGAAATTTCTTCTTCATTTCCGGACCCAATTCGCCAAACTCAGTTCCTTTTCCCAAATTCTTTTTAGATACAGATACCCAACAAATGTATCTAAGAACCGAACTCGAAACGATTCTATAATTCGATGTAACGATCTCTGAAACTTCTCAATGTCAATACAATTCAAGAACGACATGAAAATAAAGAATAGATATCAAGAACATCAACTTTCAAACTCTTTTAGGACAAATCCACACTAAAATAAACATATTTGGCACGTGGGTGAACGAACCCAACTTTATGAAAGCCTCACATACCTTGTAGGATTAAATCCTTGGCGAAATCCACAACTAGATTGAAATTTGTGAAGAATCTTGCTCTTTCTTCTTCTTTCTCCTCTTTTCTCCTTTCTCCAAGCCCTAGCGTAGATTTCCAATTTTCTAAACTGACTTAAATATGATTTGACCCATATTAAACTTCTAAAAATGGATTAAAATAGTAGGCCAAGGAAAATATTAAAGTACCCTTCCAAAATCCGGATTGGACGTTTCTTAATCAAACAGCCCAACTTCCAAAGGGCGTATCTTACTCAAACAAACTCAAAATCGCGCAAACTCAACGGCGTTGGAAAGATCACTCCGAGAGCTTTCCTAACATATCTGGAAGTACACTTAACTCATCTTTAGTTAGGACTTATGGCCGTTTGAAGTTGACCTAAACTCAACTTATTCTTAACTTAACAAATTTTCAAGATTTTTAGTTCTTTCCAATAATGGCTATTTCCATTTCTTATCTTCTTCCTAGTTAATTCGATTTGTGAGATGTTACATAAAATATCAATCACTAAAATAATGTTACTAATACGCCATTTAGAAATTAATAATCCGAATAATCAGAGTCGAACTCAAAATTTTAATTATAGGAATTTTGATACTCTCTTTGTCCAACAATAGTTGTCCACAATTGACTTGACACACCCTTTAAGAAACAATAAATAATAAATATAATATTACTATATTATCCTTTTGAGTTTATTAAATTTATACTTGAGAAATGTGTTAGATGATAAATAGTATTTAATAGTAACGTAATATAGACACAAAATATAAATTATCTTGTGATCTTTAAATTGTACAAGTATTGTTGGGCAGCTATTTTTAGTATAGTGGACAACTATTGTTGGACGGAGATGTAGTGGGTTCATATGACGATACATGTGTCATTTCAACTACTTGCTCGATTCGTTTCACCCGATTTGAATTCTTGTTAAATCTGAATTCGGGTAAAGAGAGACTCAAAGATGTTGATGGATCCTGTAATATTGGTGAAACCGTTGAAAGAGGCCAAATCCCCCCTAATTGGGTAATGGACGGATAAAGACACAACTCAGGAAACCTAGAAAAATTCAAATTGTTCAAATTATATTCAAATGGACTCCAAGATGTCGATGGATTGAACATTACTAGTGAAACTGCTAAAAGAGGCAAAGTTCCACCTGGTAGGGCAGTGTGAGGATAAAAACACAACTGAGGGAACTTAGAAAAACCCAAATTGCTCAAGTCAAATACATATGGACTACTTGGATTTGTACCTGCCCTGATATTGAATGATCTCTTCAATAATGTTTGAGGATTTTTTTAATGTCAAATCTTCCGACATGGAAAAGTGCTTCCTTTTAAGGGTGAAATTTCAATGATCTTTATCGCGTTATTGGTTCGATCTGATAACAGACGGGCTATCAGGTCCCATTGATTATCAAATTTGGCATGAGTATTGATAATAATATCATCTTCTTCAGGAATAAAAGGTTGATAATCCATTTGGGGAGCAAGTTGATCACACCACCGAAGCCTACATGATTTTCCAGATCGATCTGGAATTAATTGACCGATAACAAACCAGTTCTTTGTTCCATGTTCCTTTACTAGCTTTTGCAATAGTTCGTCACAATAAGAAAATTGTTAATTACATGGGGATTTCCCTCCATTTTTCTGGGGATTAGTATGAAAATCCGCAGGAATATAAACACTTTTTATGGCACTTTTTGTTCATTGTTTCCACTGAATAAAATCAGTCGAGTATATGAGATAGAAAGAAGGAAGGATACTGGCGATAAAACATACAAATTATACTCTTTGTATATGTCCCTAAAGGCTTTAGCGACACTGGATCTAATGGCACTTAACTAATGTCGGTAAAGACTTTAGCACTCTTCATTAATGTATCATTTTATTGCCGCTAAAAGTTATTTTTGTTGTAGTGTATATACAGTGGGCGCGGGGTAGAGGGGATAGGGATGATCAAATTATTAGGTAGTTATTAATTATACAAATGAAGTGTATCCCATTGCTAAAATATCATTAATTAATTAGTTTTTTTCTTGAGAAAATGTACAAGTACCCCCCGTCAACCTATGCCCGAAATCTCACACACCGCCCGTCCATGGAGGCAATATGGTATGTGGCACTGTCTTGTGGGCCCAGCGCGTGTTGACATTTTTTTCAAGCTAGTGTCACGTCAGCCGAAAAGGGGTAGAAAAATATTTATAAGATAAGTTTGGGGAGGTAATAGAACTTTAGTATAGTATAAGTGTGTCTCTGGATTTCGGACATAAGTTGGGGGTACTTATGCATTTCTCTTTTTTTTTAAATAGTGTTGGGTGGACTGAATTATAGGGAATAGGATCGAAGTAATGTTGAAGTTTGACTAGCTATATTTTAGGGAAAAAAGCAATATAACATTCAAACTAACCATTTTTATTTAAACCAGGGTGTTATTGTTTTAAAAAGGAAATATATTTATTGGAGCCTGAAGGGTAGTTTAGTCATTCAACAATTCATTGAAAATGCCTTTTTTGGAACCAACATAACGTTTCATACATCCCAAAAAATTCACACTTAACCCTAATTTTTGCCTCTATATATATGAGAGGATGGCCACTTTCATTTTAAGCCGCCAACAATTCACAACAATAGCCTCTTTAACCTCTGAGTTCCTCAATTTCATTGTTTTACGCTACCTCAGTGAATCAGGTAATTTAATTCTCATCTTCAGAATCTGTTATATCTTATCCAATTTTAATTGATGTTGTGTTTCTATTCTGAAATCCCCATGAATCCGAGTTTGAAAAGTGGATCCTCTATCTGCACAAGGTAGGGATTTAGGTTTGCGAACACACCGACCTCCACACACACCCTTGGGTATGTTGTTGTTGTTACATGATGTTAAATTCTGCAAAGTAAACCTTTTTTCTGTATCGAAAACATGTTGTTGTTGTTTGCTATGTTTGATCCATTCATCACTAGAATAATAAATTTTGAATTCAGTAAATTGAATGTATTGTTATTTTAAAACCAAATTTAAACATCTCATTTAAATTTTATATCTGTATCTCCATTTTTAGATAGGATTAAATAAATTTAACTTTCAACTCTTGCCTATGAGGAAGTAAATTTGATCGTGATGGACTAGTACCGATTCAGGATTCACACATTCAGCATTTGCTTTTGGATAGTATATATCTAATCGGTCTACTGGTTTTGGTGATATATTTTTTTAGGATTTACACATCCAACATTTACTTTTGGATACGAGGCTAGGATCAATAGGAGCATTATGGATGGACATCTAGTTCCTATTAATGCGCTTATTAACCTTGTGCAAAAGGATATTCAGTACCTTGAGCTGGAAACTAAATTGACCAATGTAAGGCATACATTGCTCAAGTTGGTTTCCAGCTCAAGGTACTGAATACCCTTTTGCACAATTTTAACAAGCGCATTAATAGGAACCAGATGTCCATCTATTGTGCTCCTATTGAGCCCTGCCTCGTATCCGAAAGTAAATGTTGAATGCGTGAATCCTGAAAAAATATATCAGCAAACCAGTAGAATGATTAGAGGCCAAGATTGTAAAAACTTATAACGGCGATGGAGGCATTTTTGAAGTGCGTTGGAACAAAGAAGGCTGCAAGGTTAAAGCTTGTTTCACAAACAAGAAGGTCTGTGTGTTTGATATGCTATTGTAGATGTTGAGGAGTACTTCAAAAGAACTTGGGAACTGAAAATTTTTCATTTTAGTTAATTTATGCGCTTATTTGGACATATGGTGTAAGACTTTGTTTGGTATCATGCTTTCTTTCATTGCTTTATCATTCCTATAGAAGTTTTTCGGCTTAATACATAATTAACTTGTCAAAATATTCCATTTAGAACTTCGATCTACGTCATGCTTCAATTGAACATGCCTAATTTAAATATCTAAATAGAATAATCTGACTTGTTTATAAAGTTGGTATTAAGCCTGTTGTTTTATGACATAACATTTATGGGCTAGCAACTACGAAAAACTAAAAATATTGTCTAATTTCTGTAAATTTGCCCTAAAATGGACTCTAAAAATTGCGAGACTATATGTATTGCTCCCACAACTTCCTACGGAGGATTTCGTAAAGGTTTCACAAAGAAATAGTTCGAAAGTCATATCACTAAAATATTCATGACTTAACACACACGAAAAACTGAAAAAATCACCTAATTTCTATAAATTGACCCCTAAATTTCAAAAATTGATTCTAAGAAAATTGTGAGATTGTACCTATTATTCCCCCAACTCCTTGCGGATTGTACTGTAAAGATTCTACAAAGAAATTTCTGGAAGACATATCACCAAAAAAATTCTTGGTAATACACGAAAAATTAAGAAAATCACTTAATTCTTGTAAATATGCGACTTTCTTAGTTTTTCATGAGTTTTAACACCTGAATTTGGCGCCTCAGAGCACCCAAAATATTTTTCTGAAAACACTTCATAATATCCTTTGTAATGAATTAGGGAAGCATTACGTATAGTCCAAAAAGAATTTCAGGCATATTTTTGAATTTTCGCTCTCACTAGAATCACGCAATTTTTCCCCCCATGTGTGTAAGCCTTTGGGTATGAGGCCTCGGTGCACTCAAAAATATGTCTACAAAAACTTTATGAGGACAAGTGTAATGAGTTAGAAAAACATTACGTATAGTCTCACAATAATTCTCACACATATTTTTGCATTTACGAGACCACTTTTAATAATTACGTGACTTTCTTATTTTTTTCGTGTATCTTTTGGAGCTGAAGCCTCTGAGCGCCCAAAAAAAATTTCTAAGAAAATTTATGAGGACCGCAGTAATGAGTTAGGGAAGCATTATGTACAATTCCACTGTTTTTCAGGCATATTTTCGCATTTATAAGCCAACTTTCAGAAATTACTCGATTTTCTTGTTTTTTTTTGTGTGTATATAAGCCCATGGATCTGGCGCCTCTAAGCACCAGAATAGATTTTTTGAAAAAACTTTATGAGGATCTGTAATGAGTTGGGGAAGCATTTCGTGTAGTCCCACCATTTTTTCCAGCATGTTTTCACATTTACAAACAACCTTTTAGGATTTTTACGTGACTTTCTTGTTTTTTCGTGTGTATTAGCCATGGATCTAGCGCTTCGACGCCCTCAATTTTTTTGTGAAAAATCTTTCTAAGGACCTCCGGAATGAGTATGGAAAGTATTACGTACAATCCCACAATATCTTTCAAGCATATTTTTGTATTTACAAACCAACTTTTCATAAATACGCGACCTTTTTGTTTTTTCGTGTATACTAACCCATGAATCTGGTGCCTCAGCGCACCCCAAAAATTATTTCGAAAAAACTTTATGAGGACCTTTTCAATAAGTTAGGGAAACATTATGTACAATCCCTCATTTTTTCCAGGCATATTTTAGTATTTATGAGCCAACTTTTAGAAATTACGCGACTTTCTTGATTTTTTGTATTTATTAAGCCCATGGATCTGGCGCTTCATAGCAACCAAATATATTTTTCTGAAAAAACTTATGAGGACCTCTGTAATGAGTTGAGTAAACATTACGTACAACCCCGTGATTTTCTTAGGCATATTTTCGCATTTATGGCCAAATTTTAGGTATAATGCGATTTTCTTGTTTTTCGTGTGTATTAGCTCATGGATCTGACGTCTCAGAGCACCCAATTTTTTTTCCAA
This sequence comes from Solanum lycopersicoides, assembly GCA_022817965.1. Taxonomy (NCBI): domain Eukaryota; kingdom Viridiplantae; phylum Streptophyta; class Magnoliopsida; order Solanales; family Solanaceae; genus Solanum; species Solanum lycopersicoides. Next base: position 95,008,743 of record CM040629.1, on the reverse strand, counting down.
AAATACTTTATGAGGATTTCCGTAATGAGGTGGGGAAGCATTTTGTACAATCCCACCATTTTTCACGCATATTTTTGCATTTACATGCCAACTTTTAGGAACTACGTGTTTGTTTTTGATATTTCTTGTGTATTAGCCCGTAGATATTACGCCTCGAATCACCCAAAAAAGATTCTGAAAAAACTTTATGAGAACCGTTATACTAAACAAAGCTCGAGCAATGAATGTTACTATTTCTAAATGTTGTCTCAAGTTAATGCTACAGTCATAATTTAGTAGATTTTTAAACATTTATATGTGATCGGGCAAAAGTTATTAATAATCGTGGTGCTTGAGATATTATGTGTGCACCTCAACTAATTTCATATTCGAACTAATGGTATATATATAGGTTTCCATTAAACCCCTGTCAAGGGCAAGAACCCTTACTATATCTGTCCTGTTTTATTTCGTATTGCTTATGTATGCACAGTGGCTTTTGCGGTATTCAGATATCGAATTCATCTGAACTCAGTACCTTTTAACTCACAGCATAAGTTCATGAGTTGAAGTTTCTCTAAAACTTCAAACTAATAACATGTTTGCATCCGTAGTTCTAAAAGTATAACGAGTTAATAAATACTAGAAACATTACATTCAAATTCATCTGAACTCTGTACTTTTAACTCGAAGCATAAGTTTATGTATGCAATGTCACTAAAACTGCAACAAGTAAGAGGTTTGAAAAAGTACAACGAATTAAATACCAGAAACATGACACAAGTTTCATAATGATTTAGTCGGACTCTAATATGGGTAACAGGACACTGGTTCCTCAACTTCTACGAGCGAATATCGAACACAAAAACCTTGTTTGAAAAACAGGCTGCAACCTTGTTTCCTTCCTTGTTCCAACAGACATTGAAAATTCCGCCATCGCTGTGGTAAGTTTGAATAATCTTGGCCTCCTTTACTGACCATATATTCATGCATTTATCCAGTGATCCACTCGCCAAGTAGTCACCGTTTGGACTGAATGCAACGGAATAAACGACTTCCCTGGATTTAAAATGAAACAGAACCTACTCAGTAAAAAACAAAAACATTCAACAAAAACGATACTGTTAACTAATTCTCACATCCCCACCCAAATAAAGGAATATGCATATAATATAGGTATCGATAGTTCCGAGTACAAGTAAACAAACCCCATAATACTCGAGACTGTAATTTGACATTTAAAGTGTAATTTACTAAGAGTGCCTTAATATCTCGTGCGTCCAAATAGACATAATGATTTAACATCCATTACCTGTGACCGTTCAAGCTGTGAAGAAGACGCCCTCGTTCAACATCCCACAGCTTCACAGTAGAGTCAAACGAAGCACTACACAGACAGACAATTAAATAAATAAAAGGTGTAGCGCAATACATCAAATCAGCACACGGTTAAAGTGAAACTATATCTCCCTAGATTATTTTTAACTTCCAAGGGGATTACGGGCCAGATTGCAATTGGGGCTTTAAGCGCGCCTTTGACAACAGTGTACGAAAAAGAGCTTCAGAGGTAAGTCAGCCCCGACAAAAATGCATGAATATATCTAATATAACCAAACAGAAGGTTTACGTGCACAGCGAAGACCATAAGGGTTCTGTTTATGCATAGTTTTTTCAGGCTCACGGTAGAAGTAAGCGGGATTTAGAATTCTATGCTGGTTCGACACCAGAATCAAGCAAAAGACTTATTGGGGTTCATACATCTGTTACTAACTAGCAGGCTAGAAGCCTAAAGTTTGAAAGGACTAAACAAAAATAGTGTCGTATAAAATGGAATGGTGGGAGTACTGTGTCTAGAAAATATAGAATCTTTATCGCTAAGCTATGAACCTTATGCTACCACAACATATCAATTGATTATAATAGATCGAATACCTTGCTAGCAACATCTTTTTTTCGGATTGCTTGTACCAGCGCCAGTTGGACTCCATTTGATGGTATTTATCTCCTAAAAGAAAAAACATAACAGTCAACAGCTGATATCTGATTTGATTTAATGAATCAACAAAGAAAAAAAAAAGGAACGAAAATAGATACTTTGCTGTGTTCTCGGAAATTATGCAAGCAGACATCCTTTTTCATGCTCCATATCTGCACGGAAACAATGAATAATTTTCTACAACACAATAAACAGAATTTCTTGGAGAAACAACATATTCGAAGTCCTGGCACACGAAAAGGTGAAGCTAAAATTAACTTTCTCTAATCTGGACTTGTGTAATCCAGACAATGCAGATTTCTTTTTCTGTTGACTGAGAATCCCCGAGGGCCAGCGGCACACCACAACACCTCTCTAACTTAAATGGAATTACCTTAACAGTGGTATCTTCGGAGCATGAAGCCAGCAAGGAACCTGAAGGATCCCACTTGATAGCATTGATCGCATTCTGCAATAGAATTAATGTTCTTGATAAGCTTCAACCCTCCGATAGCAAAGCAATAAAATGGGATCATACCTTATGTCCTGAGAATCTTTTGACTGGTTGATTCTCCCCAACTTTACAAACATAAATCTTGTTATCAGTGGAGCCGATCGCAAAAGAATTGTTGTCAAGCCAATCAACATCAAGAAGACCTGAATGGGGTTGTATAACAACAGTGAGAGAATATGCTAAGCTAGCTACGAGGTGAAATATAAAGGAAAATTATTTCTTTAAGACAGAACAAGGGCAAAAAAACACCTGAGTTAAAACAAAATTGCTGCTTCGATTCTCCAGACTTCACATTCCAAACAACGGCAGTTCTATCAGTACTACCGCTAACGAGATAATCACCTTTCTTGTTCCATTTCAAAGAGAAGATTGTCCCTTCATGTTTGTTAAGAGTTTGAAGCAATAACCCTGGATGAAAAGTCAGTTATACGTATCAGTAAGAAAAGACGATCCAGTTTGATGACATGATGACAACACGAATATTCCTCCATGCCCCTTACCAGATCGGGTCCAGATTCTGCTTGGCCATCGTAAGAACCTGTCGCAAGCAGGGTACCCTTGCTCTGTACAAGAAATATTCATAAATACAAGATTGAATAGTAAAAAGAAAATCAAATTAGTTAAGCACAAGGAATACAGTCTAATTTCAGAAATGCCACCAGAAAAGTATAGATCAACGGAAGTCAGCCTAAAACTAGTAGTAGAAAACTCACATTCCAATCAAGCGTTGTAACATCGTTGTTTTCCTCAGTTGCTCGACTGTCCAAATGCTTCAAAACCATAACATTTGGAGGCATCCTCTGGATAGTAGAATTACCTGAACCATCGCCAATAGTCCAAATTCTAGCAGTAGAGTCTCCAGACCTAAATTGATATTACACATGGTTAGCTATAAGAGAGACGGTTCCTTAGAAGAGTCGAAAACTACTCTCAACTTAGAAGTGTCATTATAATATAATTATTTAACCATATGCTACTATCATGATATCACCGACCAATTAGATATTCGAAGTCCCTGTGCTTACGATAATTATTTCTAAAAGTTGTAAATCACGAGAGAATTAGAAACAGAAGTATAAGTATGAACGGAGTCGATTCATAGACGAGAGCAACAAAAGAAAGAAACGGAACTAATACTTACCCAGATGCAAGAAGTGACCCTTCCGGACTCCAAGCACAGACAAAAACCTGGCATGAGTTTAGGAACAAGAGAAATTTGTAACGTTAATATAGAAAACAGAAAAGATATGAAATTTATCATTTTGGCTATTAAGAAATTATAGTGGACTAGAAGAACTTTATAGAGATATGGTCAAACCTCGGATGTATGCCCTTCCAAAGCCATTACATCACAGCTAGAAATTTCACACGGCGAAGAGGTCGAGTCTGTGCAGATATCCATAGGCTCCAAATCTATCATGCAACAAAAGCGAGACTTAGTGTCCACAAGACCAACACAGAAATATGTATAAATATCAGCTTCATGCTCACAATGCTCATACAAGTAACAAATAAGCTGCAATGGGGAATGTCTTACCTCCGGCATTTATATTTTTTTCCTTCTCGCTGTCTCTTGCAGGTTCTCGTTCATGGTCGAGCTCATTGTCAGCATTTGCCTTATCTTTCTGAGCCTTTTCCTTTTCCTCTTTAATCATTTGTTGCAACTCAGATACATTTTTGTTATGAGATCAAAAGGTTCCACAAACCTAAAGTCTTCATCCATATCGGTATCATCCTGCATTCCGTAGTTATTATTGGTTAGTTAAGAGTTATAAAATGATTAGACAGAACAAAAAAAGAATATTCAAATATTTGACTTACGTTGCTCAGTTGGTTTCCAGCTCAAGATACTGAAGACCCTTTTGCACAATTTTAATAAGAGCATTAAGAGGAACCAGATTTCCATCTATTGTGCTCCTATTGAGCCCTGCCTCGTATCCGAAAGAAAATGCTGAATGAGTAAATCCTGAAAAAATATATCAGAAAACCAGTAGACTGATTAGATATTACCGTACTAGTCCATCACGATCAAAGTCAAGGTGTCAGCCAACCTATTAGCTAATCATATTCAATGAAGCAACAACTGATATTATAAAGGACCGGCCATAAACTAGAGTGAGAGTAAAGTATTGTGACGGTTCATCATTTACGGGTGATGAACAAGTTGACCCTTAAGAAATTAAACACTAGTACTACGTACATATATATATATATATGCGTCTCTCATAGTCAACTAATCAAATGTTATTTGGTGATAAATAGGAGAACAAATTATACTTTAAGGGGCAAGAATATTTAAGGCTATTATGGAAGAGTTGTGGAGCAAAGGAATGGAAAGTGCTGAAAATGTTGAGAATATCCTATATTTTTAGTGCTTTACGAAAAAAAAAAATTGGAGTATCTTCTTTGCTAAATCTCTACTAATATAATGACAGGCAATTCTATCGGAATATCAGCAGGAGGTTCGGCAACAATCTTAAATTGCGATAAGTTTAAATGCCTTTTTCCAGAAAATGCCAGAGTTAAGTGTGTTGCGGATGCTGCCTTCTTCATCAATGGGTTAGTCCTTCTCAAGAAAATTAATGATACACAATATCTCTATTAATTAACTTTATTAATTAGCGTCTAATTCACTATTTATGCAGAAAGACAATAGATGATACTTCATATATCCAAGAGATGTATCATAAATTGTTAACTTACACGTGAGTCAATTTTATCTATAATTCTTTTTGTTTAGTAATTTTGGTTAAGAATCGTAGATATAAGTTGAATCTTTTCCTCTCTGTTTTAAGGATCGCTAAAAATTTACCATCAGCCTGCACACTCTGTAATGAGCCAAGTCTAGTAAGAGTTTAAGCTTTGAAAACAAAAACAATTTCTTTAATTATAGTATGACATTACAGTTACTAATTGATGATATATGGTGCAGTGTTTTTTTCCTCAGAATATGATTTTCATACGTTCAAACTCCACTTTTCATAATCAACTCAGTTATGATTCTTGGCAGGGTGAAAGAGACAAATGCTAATATTTCTCTCAATTTTAAGAATTTTATTTACTACTGCACATATATAATTCTGATTATTCAACACACAGATCAAAAACATTTTGGTTCCCCACACGTTGATCCCCAACATGTTTGGGAGGATTGCTTCAATCTTGTATTATCTTTTGTTATTATCTTGTTATTATCTTTTTTTTCTTGCTCGAATAATCAGGAGCGACTGTTCCAATGCCCATACAGCATGCAAAAACTAAACCAACAATTGAAATGAGCACGAAAAGATGATTGTCTGTCATCAGAAGAATGAAAAGCAATATGCAGTTCAACCCCTAAAACATCAGTGTCTTCACCATAGCGAGATCTCCCATTCTAGATTTAAAGTATTTTCGAACATAATAACTTTCCAGCTATTGTTTTAATACTTTCTTCCACTATCATTACTTTAATCGTATATGTCAAATTAGCGACTTAACTTCCGTTCGCATTCAAACACCATCCTACTCACCCAGAACCTAATAGTCCTTGTTTAAATAACCAAACTAGCTAATTTATCTGTTACTAGTCATTCTTTATAATCATTGAAATATAGAAAAGCCGTATCTTTCTTGTCAAAGCAGTAAAGACAGGACATTTTCTTCTAACGCAAATTGCCCAATCAGTCCTAGCCACTACCAGATGAAGTCAATTTTATTCTTGACAATGTTTGCACTAGAATACAACAACAACAACAATAGCATACCTGATGTAATCCCACAAGAGGATAAGGGGAGGGTAGGATGTTTACAGATCTTACCCCTACCTTCGAGGTAGAGAGCTATTTCCGATAGACCCTTGGCTCGAAAAAACGCTTATCACTAGAATGGTTACAGAAAAATGCTTATATCGCAGAATTTAACTCGTCTAACAACAACATACCCAAGGGGTCTGTGTAGGGTGGTGTGTACACAAACCTTAATCCTATCTGTGCAGGTAAAGGGCGATGTTTCCAAATATACCAAAGCAACTGAATTCGTCTAAATGTGATTAAAAAAAATAATTTACCATAAAAAACACTTAAAGGACTTAAGGACTATAAAGAATGACAAATTATCGACTTTGAATCCATACCAAGATTGCTAGCAGTGTCCTGGAAGATGAAAAATTGAAATTGACCTGGATTCCTGCATGGACGCGTAGGCAAACACATGAAATTCAACACGGTCTTCGGAGTTTAAAGCGAGCCGGCACCTATATTTTGTGAATTCCGGCTGCTGGCGACGGCGGAGACGGGGGCGAGTTAAGAAACAGAGGATATAAGGCTAAGGCTACTACTGATGATATATAGCAGGCGAAAACACATGAATAAATGGAGATTTTTTGGAGACACAACGATTTATATAATGCAGACATTAAAATTAGAAATGGTTTTCGCTTCCCGAAAGGCATTTCGCCCATGTAATGTGTTGACTTTTGCGACATGACTAATCTACCCTCCACGCTCCAGCGAAAAATAACATATTATATTTTTTAAACAAGAATCAGTTGGTTAAACAACAAATACTATGCTGGCTAAGAGTTGAATGTAAGTTTAAGACATACTTTAATCATATACCAAAAATGGAAGAGAACGGATTTCAGGATTTCAAGGAGTAATGTTTAATTGGGTATATATACCACAATCTACATTCAATTACGAAAATCAAATACTATTATCTAATTTCTAGCAGAACCCCTCATAACTAAATGATGACAAGTTATTGGCATCCCTAACACCTAACGTTTTGAGGTATGAGAGGTGTTTACGATAGCATCCTTTAGGCTTGAAGAAAAACGCTTATGCCCACTAGATCTTTTTTTGTAACTGTTAAACATAACATGGACTTATATGGTTTATGTAAACAAGTAAGAATCATTTGCCTTTATATAACGAGTTCTATACAGTTGACTTGAAAAGACAAAGTTCTAGCGATTTTAGCGTGCTGAGTCCAGAGCCATGAGCCACCTTCCACCTCCTTTAATTGGGCCGGAGGGCGGCCCCCCCCCGCCCGCCTTGTTTTTTTCAGCGATACAAACGAAAACCTACGTGGGCGGCCCCCCCCATCCTTTTAGCTCTTATGGCCGCCCCTACCCATCGGACCGGGAACTGAACAAGAAAAAACGCCCAGGGGGCAAAGCCTGGTAACGTCCAAAAACAGCCATAAATGCTTGTATGGGAAGAGTTCGTCAAACAACCCATTAGACCATCTCAAGGCTCTCACTGATCGCACGTTGGGTGACACAACAAAGGCCATCGGTGCTGGTTACATCCACCTCTAGTCTAACGGCCACGATTACATCCACTAGTTTCAATCTCCTGTCTCCTTAGAGGTTGTCTACACGAAATGTTTACATTGGCCATAATTTACTCGTGCTCTAACACCAACAACAACATACGCCGAGTGTGTATACAATGGCTTGCGCTCTAATAGACAGAATGCTATTTCCAAACACAACCTATCCGCCAGCGGCGAGCCAGAATTTTCGATTAAGGGGTTCAAAATCTTATGAAGAAATAGACCATCACTCAAGCTAGCCTTTAAGTACGGAGGTTCAACATTCTACTACATATACCTAAAAAATTTATCCTTTGAATCATGATAAGAAATCTAATATAATGTTTCAGTCCGACAAGGCGGTTCAGTATGAACACCCTAAACCTATGGGGCTCCGCCAATCAGGCTCTCACCCCATCTGAGT